>PVJC01021184.1:0-28467 GCA_004026665.1 Murina feae | reverse complement strand
CCAGCCAAGATGGAGGCCAACAGCCATGGAGCTAGAGCAAACCAGAGGATTCTGTTGCAACTGCCTGCCTAGGCTGGCTGAGCCTCTGCTCACAGCCACGCCCACCAGCCAATCAGAGCGGCTGTATGCAAATTAACCCAGCCAAGATGGAGGCTGGCAGGGCGGCTCTGCACTGGGAGCCTCCACGGCCGGCCGGCATCGCTGTGCCAGGTGTGTCAGCTCAGTGGGAGGGTGGGTCTGGCCTGGGGCCTCCTCGGGGCATCCAGGAGCAGCTGTCCTGGGTCTGCTGCCTGGCTCCACCCCCCGGGGGCCTCTACCAGGTGTGTGGTAGAGTGGGTCCTCCACAGGGCTTGCAGGAGCAGCCATCCTGGGTCCACTGCCTGGCTCCGCCCCCTGGGGGCCTCCCCGGGGCATGCGGGAGCGTGGGGGGGGGGGCCTCTGCAGGGTGTGTAGGAGCAGTCGTCCCCGGTCCACAGCCTGGCTCTGCCCCGGGGGCCTCTTCGGGGGGGGTGTGCGGGAGCACCAGTCCAGGGTCCGCTACCTTCATCCGCCCCCCAGGGGCCTCCACAGGGCGTGCGGGAGCGTCTGCTGCACAGTGCGGAGAATCCGAAGCCAGTTCACTGCCTGGCTCCACCCCAGGTGTGTTTGCTCAGCAGCAGGGCCCCACCGAGGGATCCTGCACCAGCGTCCGCCCCTGGCTTGCCACCCAGCTCTGTGCCAGGTGTGTCACCTCAGCGGTGGGGTCCACCAGGCGTGTGCAATCGTGGGCCCTCTGGTGGGAAACGTCCAGGCCTGCACTCATCAGCCCTCCCACCCCCAGTGCACGAACCCTGAAGGGGCTGTGGACAGCCTGAAAATGGCCCTCAACCCCTCACCCAGGCTGGCCAGGCATGCCAAGCAGGTGGACATCCCCCCCCGAGGTGTCCCAGACTGCAAGAGGGCACAGGCCGGGCTGAGAGACCCCCACCCTCCGAGTGCACAAATTTTTGTGCACTGGGCCCCTAGTTCTTTTATATACTGGGTGTACTGGTTAATAATGCAGATTTTTTTCAATAGATGGAGTTACACATATGTTGATGTATCTGTGATTTGATATGTATGCTATTTTGTTGTAGTGACAGAAAGCTTCAAAACTTCATATGTCAAATTTTCTGAAGGTATTAACATCATAGATATTTTTACGCTTAAAAGTGTCTAATTTTGTGCCAAAAAAAAAAGTGTGGAAAGTTTTAATTCATTACTTTATTTTGAAGAAAATTGCTTCTCAGAGCTTCAGGAAGCTTATGGTGAACATACTCCATATCCAGATACTTCGGAATACTGGTTTAAACGCTTTAAAAGAGATGATTTCAATGTGAAAGACAACGTCCTGGTCAACCGAAAAAGTTTTAAGGCCAGCAATTACAAGCATTATTGGATGAAAATGCATGTCAAACTTAAAAACAACTTACAAAAAGATTAAACATTGCTCAGCAAACAATTTCCGATTGTTTACAAGCAATGAGAAAGATTTTAGAGGAAGGTAAATGGGTACCACATCAACTGAACAAAAGACAAATGGAAAACCAAAAGGTCATCAGTAAAATGTTGCTTCAACGGCATGAAAGAAAGTCTTTTTTGCATCAAATTGTGACTGGCGATGAAAAGTGGATTTACTTTGAGAATCCCAAACACACAAAATCATGGGTTGATCCAGGTCAACCAAAAACATTGATAGCAAGGCCTAACACTTCAGAAAGAAGACAGTGCTCTGCATTTGATGGGATCAGGAAGGTGTAGTGTATTAAGAGCTTCTAAAACCAGGTGAAACCGTTAATACTGATGGCTACCGACAACAAATAATCAGTTTGAACCACGCTTTGATAGTAAAACGACCAGAATGGGCCAGAAGACACAGCAATTAATTTTGCTTCATGATGACACGCCATCACACACTTCAAAACCAGTTAAAGACACGTTAAAAGATCTTGCTTGGGAAGTATTAACCCACCTGCTGTATTCACCAGACCTTGCTCCTTCAGATTACCACTTGTTCTAATCGATGGCACACGCACTTTCTGAGCAGCACTTCAAAACGTAAGAAGAAATGGAAAATTGGGTCTCTGAATGGTTTGCCTCAAAACAAGAAAAGTTCTATTGGGACAGTATCCACAAATTACCTGAAAAATGGGGGAATGTGTAGCTAGCAATGGACATTACTTTGACTAAAGCACTTTTGATGTTTCTCTTGAAATTATGTTTTCTTTGACTACAAAATCTGCATTATTAACTGGTACACCTGGTATTTCTTAAATTTTAAGATTAATAAAAAATCATGCTCTATCAATAATTAGCTTCATGAAGTTTTACTTTGATGCTTTCAAGTAAAGATGTTTTGTATTTTTAGGGATTTGCCATTTCAGTTTTGGAACAGAATATTGAAAATGACAAACAGCATGTCCTGTTTTACAGTTTAGTTCCCAGTGTTTTGTTTTCCCATTACATAAAAAATATGATTTGTTGTTTCGCCATTTAAAATGTATAAATTATTTTTCTTACTCAATGTAGGGTATTTTTTGTTAGTTTTTGTTTTAAGAACTGGTTTGTCTCTCCTGTTGTGCTTTGCCACCAAGTAAAGGGTGTCTGGAAATGTTATCCAAGAGTAATTTTCAATACAGCCTTCAGCGGGCAGAAAAGCTTAGTCATGTGTGTTAATCATTCTTTTGTTTTCATTCTTCACTTGGTTTAAACTTTTTCACTTTTAATGTGTCATTCTTTGCTAGGTATCTAAAATATGTGCTATAATATGAGGTAGCAAGAATAATTATGGAAATTGAAAATTGCCATAAAACTCTAAAGAGGGCTATATTGTTATGGTGGATGGTAAACTATAGAAAAAATTAGGGCAAGTATAAAGATTATAGGGCAAGTATGTGTTATCTGAAATAATTTATTGATTGTTTTATTGTATTTTTAATGTACTTTTTATTGTTGATAGTATTATAAATATCTCCCATTTTCCCTTCCTTTATCCCCCTCTTCCTAGCCCCTATTTATTGGTTCTTTTAGATGATATGATGGCCCATGAACAAGAGCGTCAAAGTACTAACAGGAAAAGAAATAATAGTTTTGACTATAAATGGGAGTGGAAACAATTTATAGTGAACTGAATTTGCTTCAGTGCTGTCATATACCCTTGTCAAAAATAATTGATTATTGCCATTAACTGGGTTTACCCTTTTTTGTTGTACCATATGTTTAGCTGTATTCATTAATATTTAATTGCTTTCAATATTATTTAATGCAGATTTAAATTTGTTCACTTTAGTTTATTTATATACCATATGGGATTTTCTTCCTGTATTTAACTTCCCATTCTCTCTTATTTTCTCTTTACTGTATAATGTTTTATTTAACTTATTAAAAAGATATTTTAAATTTCATAAACATATGGAAGTTTACGTGCAACAAAGTCAAATAATATAAAGGGATGGGGAGTTTACCTTATTTCTCTTTCCTTTTCCTGAAACAAACATTGTAAATAGTTTGATATGTGTCCTCTCAGTTCACTATAAATGGCAGTTACATATTTACCTTTTTTTTTGTTTTGACCTATACGGGACCATAGACTGTCCTGAAGCATTTTTTCTTACTTAGCATTATGTGTTGAAAACGTGGTAAGGGATTTTATTTATTTAAAATCATGTTTCTCAGCACCATTGGGTCCTTCAACCTGAGAACTTTGTTTTTCAATTGGGGAAAATTTTTCAGTTTTATTTTATTATTTGATCATTTGGGTCTTTCAATATCTCTTTTCTCTCTTTTCCTTTATTGATTAAGGTATTACATATGTGTCCTTATTGCCCCATTCCCCTCTCTCACCCCACCCCCCACCACAACTCATGCTCTCATCCCCTGGTGTCTGTGTCAATTGGTTAGGCTTATATGCAAGCATACAAGTCCTTTGGTTGATCTCTCGTCTTACCCCCACCCTTCCCTACCTTCCCTCTGAGGTTTGACAGTCTTCAATGCTCTTTTGTCTCTGGATCTATTGTGTTGTTCATTATATTCCATAAATGAGTGAAATCATGTGATATTTATCTTTCTCTGACTGGCATATTTCGCTTAGCATAATGCTCTCCAGTTCCATCCATGCTTTTGCAAATGGTAAGAATTCCTTCTTTTTTTACTGCAGTGTAGTATATTCCATTGTGTAGATGTACCACAGTTATTTTTGTTGTTATGTTTTTTTTGTAATTTCTTTATTGGTCAAGGTATTAAAAATGTGTCCTCATCTCTCAGTAACCCCCAACCCCCCCTCCCCACTCATGCTCTCATCCCCCTGTTGTCTGAGTCCATTGGCTTGGCTTATATGTATGCATACAAGTCCTTTGGTTGATCTCGCCCCCCCACCCAACCCTCCCTCTGGGGATAACAGACCGATTGCTGCTTTTCTATCTCTGAATTTGTCCCTGTTCATCAGTCTATATTGTTCTCTGTATTCCACAAATGAGTGAGATCATATGATATTTATCTTTCTCTGACTGGCTTATTTCACTTAGCATAATGCTCTCCAGTTCCATCCATGTTGTTGCAAATGGTAAGAATTCCTTCTTTTTTACTGCAGCATAGTATTCCATTGTGTAGATGTACCACAGTTTTTTAATCCACACATCTGCTGATGGGCTGTTTCCAGATCTTAACCATGGTAAATTGTGCTGCTGTGAACATAGGGATGCATATATCCTTTCTGATTAGTGTTTCTACCTTCTTGGGATATATTCTTAGAAGTGTGATCACTAGGTCAAAAGGGAGTTCCATTTTTAGTTTTTTGAGGAAACTCCATACTGTTCTCCACAGTGGCAGCACCAGTAGGCTTTCCCACCAGCAGTGCAGAAGGGTTCCTTTTTCTCCGCATCCTCTCCAACACTTGTTATTTGTTGATTTGTTGATGATAGCCATTTTGACAGGTGTGAGATGATACCACATTGTTGTTTTGATTTGCATCTCTCGTATAACTAGTGACTTTGAGCATGTTTTCATATGTCTTTCGGCCTTCTGTATGTCTTCTTTTGAAAAGTGTCTATTTAGGTCCGTTGCCCATTTTTTGATTGGATTGTTTATCTTTTGTCACTTGTAAGAGTTCCCTGTAAGTGTTAGATATTAAATTCTTATCAGTGATATCATTGGCAAATATGTTCTCCCATGCAGTGGGCTTTCTTGTTGTTTTGTTGACGGTTTCCTTTGCTGTGCAAAAGCTTTTTATTTTGATGTAGTCCCATTTGTTTATTTTCTCTTTAGATTCCATTGCCCTAGGAGCAGTATCAGTGAAGAAATACATTCAGCACATGTTCACAATTTCGCTGCCTGTGTATTCCTCTAGTATTTTTATGGTTTCCTGTCTTATGTTTAAGTCCTTTATCCATTTTGAGTTTATTTTCGTGTATGGTGTGAGTTGGTGGTCTAGTTTCATCTTTTTGCATGTATCTGTCCAATTTTCCCAACACCATTTATTGAAGGGACTGTCTTGACTCCATTGTATGCTTTTGCCTCCTTTGTCGAATATTAATTGGGCATAGTGGTTTGGGTCAATTTCTGGGTTCTCTGTTCTATTGCATTGATCTATATGTCTGTTCTGGTGCCAGTATCAAGCTGTTTTAAGAACCGTGGCTTTGTAATACAGTTTGATATCTGGTATTGAGATCCCACCTACTTTGTTTTTCTTTCTCAGGATTGCTGCAGTTATTCGAGGTCTTTTTTTATTCCAAATGAATTTTTGGAAAGTTCATTCTAGATCTGTGAAATATGCCACAGATGGGGATTGCATTGAATCTATAGATTGCTTTGGGAAGTATGGACATTTTGATGGTATTGATCTTACAAATCCATGAACACAGTATGTTCTTCCATCTGTTTATGTCTTCCTCTAACTCTTTTTTTAGTGTCCTGTAGTTTTTCACATATAAGTCTTTTACTTCCTTAGTTAAGTTTATTCCTAGGTATCTTAATTTTTTTGGTGTGATGGTAAATGGGATTGTTTTTTTAGTCTCTCTTTCCGTAAGTTCACTATTAGTGTAAAGAAATGCCATAGATTTCTTGGCATTAATTTTGTATCCTGCAACATTGCCGAATTCATTTATTAAGTCTAATAATTTTTTGATGAAGTGTTTAGGGTTTTCTATGTACAGTATCATGTCATCTGCAAATAAAGACAGTTTTACTTCTTCTTTTCTAATTTGGATGCCTTTTATTTCTTCTTCTTGTCTGATCTCAATGGCTAGTACTTCCAGTACTATATTGAACAAGAGTGGTGAAAGGGGGCATCCCTGTCTTATTCCTATTCTTAGGGGAAATGATTTTAGCTTATGACCATTGAGTATGATGTTGGCTGTGGGTTTGTCATATATGGCTTTTATTATGTTGAGGAATGATCTTTCTATTCCCACCTTCTTGAGAGTTTTTATCAAGAAAGGGTGTTGGATTTTGTCAAATGCTTTTTCTGCATCAATTGATATGACTATGTGGTTTTTATCTCTCAATTTGTTTATGTGATATATCACATTTATTGATTTGCAGATATTGTACCATCCTTGCATCCCCGAGATAAATCTTACTTGGTCGTGGTGTATGATCTTTCTGATGTAGTGCTGGATCCGATTTGCTAGGATTTTGTTGAGTATTTTGGCATCTGTGTTCATGAGGGATATTGGCCTATCATTCTCTTTCGTTGTGTTGTCTTTATCTGGTTTTGGTATTAGGGTATTGCTGGCTTCATAGAATGAGCTTGGAAGTGTTCCTTCCTCTTGAATTTTTTGGAATAGTCTGAGAAGGATAGGTTTTAGTTCTTCCTTAAATGTTTGGTAAAACTCCCCTCTTAAGCCATCGGGCCCTGGGCTTTTGTTTGCTGGGACCTTTTTGATGACTGCTTCAATGTCTTCCATAGTTATTGAGATTTTTAGAATCTTCCTGATTGAGTTTTGGAATGCTGTATTTTTCTAGGAATATGTCCATTTCCTCCAGGTTGACCAGTTTGTTGGAATAGAGTTGTTCATAGTATTCTTTAACAATTCTTTGTATTTCTGTGGGGTCTGTTGTTATTTCTCCTCTTTCATTTCTGATTTTGTTTATTAGGGTTCTCTCTCTCTGCTTCTTGGTGAGCCTTGCTAGAGGTTCATCAATCTTGTTTATCCTTTCAAAGAACCAGCGCTTGGTTTTATTGATCTTTTGTATTGTTTTCTTGGTCTCTATGCCATGTATCTCAGCTCTGATCTTTATTGTTTTCTTCCTTCTGCTTACACTGGGCTTTTCTTGTTGCTCTCTTTCTAAATCTTTGAGTTGTAGGGTTAGGTAATTTATTATCATTGTTTTTGTTTTCTGTAGTAGGCTTGTAGAGCTATGAACTTCCCTCTCAAGACTGCTTTCACTGTGTCCCATAGATTTTGGATTGTGTTTTCATTGTCGTTTGTTGCAATGATGTTTTTTATTTCTTCTTTGATCTCTGTGGTAACCCAGTCATTGTTTAATAGCATGCAAATTCATTTATTAAGTCTAATAATTTTTTGATGAAGTGTTTAGGGTTTTCTATGTACAGTATCATGTCATCCGCAAATAAAGACAGTTTCATTTCTTCTTTTCTAATTTGGATGCCTTTTATTTAGTCTCCATGTGTTTGATTTTTTTGGATTGTTTTTATTGTAGTTGATTTCCAGTTTTATGCCATTGTGATCTGAGACGATGCTTTATATGATTTCTATCTTCTTGAATTTGAAGAGACTTTGCCTGTGACCCAATGTATGGTCTGTCTTTGAGAATGACCCATGTGCACTTGAAAAGAATGTACATTCTGTGGCTTTGGGGTGAAGGGTTCAGAAGATGTCAATTAAGTCCATCTGATCTAGTGAGTCATTTAATATTGATGTTTCTTTGCTGATTTTTTGTTCAGAGGATTTGTCCATTGGTGATAGCGGGGGATTAAAGTCCCCCACTATGATTGTATTGCAGTCAGTCTCTCCCTTGATATCTTCCAGGAGTTTTGTTATGTATTTGGGTGCTCCTATATTGGGTGTGTATATGTTTACCAGAATTATTTCTTCTTATTGAATTGCTCCCTTTAGTATTATGAAGTGGCCTTTGTTATCTCTTTATGTCCTTCACTTTGAGATCTAATTTGTCAGATATAAGTATTGCTACCCCAGCTATTTTTTCATTTCCATTGGCCTGTAAAAGCTTTTTCCATCCCTGCACCATCAGTCTGTGTGCGTCTTTTTTCTGAGGTGGGTTTACTGTAGACAGCAGATATATGGGTCATGTTTTCTTATCCACTCAGTTACCCCATGTCTTTTGATTGGGGCATTGATCCATTTATATTTAAAGATACTATTGATAAATGCTTCTCGCCATTTTTATTCTTTACCCCTGTCTTCCTTTTTCTTTTCCTATTTCTGCTTTTTACAGTAGGCCCTTTAACATTTCTTGCATTGCTCGTTTGGTAGTAACAAACTCCCTTAGTCCTTTTTTGTCTGTGAAGCTCCTGATTTCACCCTCAATTTTGATTGATAGCCTTGCTGGGTACAGTATTCTTGGATTTAGACCCTTCCTTTGCATGACTTTGTATATTTCCATTCTCTTCTTGCCTGATGTGTTTCTGTTGAGAAATCGGTCATTAGTTTGATGGGGGATCCTTCATAGGTAACTTTCTGCCTCTGTCTGGCCGCTTTTAAGATTCCTTCTTTTTCATTGGTGTTTGCCAATTTAATTATAATGTGCCTTGGCATTGGTCTTTTGGGGTTCATTTTGTTTGGGACTCTCTGAGCTTCTTGGATTTGTGTAGGTTTTTTCTTCCCTATATCAGGGAACTTTTCTGTCATTAATTTCTTCAAACAAGTTTTCTATTCCTTGCTCAGTTTCCTTTCCTTCTGGCACCCCTATTATATTATGCATATGTTGTTTCGTTTTCTGTTGTCCCAAAGTTCTCTTAGGCTCTCCTGCTTTTTAATTCTTTTTCCCAGGCGCTGCTCTGCTTGGGTATTTTTTTCTACCTTGTCTTCTAGTTCACTGATGCGGTCATCTGCTTCTTATAGTCTACTATTGATGCTTTCTATTCAGTTCTTTATAACACTGATGTCATTTTTCATTTCTTCTTGGTTCTTCTTCATTTCCCCTTGGTTTGTTGAATTTGTCTTCCATTCTTTCATCCACCTTATGACCATTTCCCTGAATTCTTTCTCCAACAAGTTGCTTGCCTCCATATCATTTACTTCCCTTTCTGGTGATGCCTGTTTTTCTTTCATATGAGGGCTGTTACTTTGTCTCCTCATGATCTCTCTTCTCTGGGTATCTGGTTATATAGTTTTTTCTCTCCTTTCCGTGAGGAGGAGCAGGGCTTGTCTGGGTCCACGTATTCTTGGTTTGAGCTCCGGTGTTCCTGGGTTCCTGGCTGTTCCTTGGGTGTCCTGTTTGCAGTATCCCTGGGTGTATTCGTTTCTGATACTGTCACCCAAGATGGCCTGGTCTCTGCAGCAGAGTCGGCAGCTCCGGGAGAGATTTCCGCAGCAGTGGAGGCAGCACCTGGTTAAGGGAACCCCATTCGGTTTCTCCAACAGTCCTCTGGAATATAGCTGTCACACACCCACAAATTTACACACTCAGTACATCCACACACTCTCTGTTCATTCTCTCACTCTCACACTGTCTTTCAGTGTGCCGTCTCATTGGCAGCTATCTTCTTCCTCAATCCCCGGTTGCATATATGTTTATCAGGGTTATGTCCTCTTGTTATATCGATCCCTTTAGTATTATGAAATGGCCTTCCTTATCTCTTGTTATGGCCTTCACTTTGAGGTCTATTTTGTCAGATATAAGTATTGCTACCCCAGCTTTTTTTTCCTTTCCATTTGCCTGAAAGATATTTTTCCAGCCCTTCACTTTCAGTCTGTGTGGGTCCCTTGTTCTGAGGTGGGTCTCTTGTAGACAGCATATATATATGGGTCATGTCTTTTTATCCATTCAGCCACTCGATGTCTTTTGATTGGAGCATTTAGTCCATTTACATTTAAAGTTATTATTACAAGGTACTTGTTTGAAGTCATTTCTATTTTTGTGCCTGTGTTCTTTCTTGCCTTTTTATTTCCTCTTTTTACAGCAATCCCTTTAGCATTTCTTGCATTGCTGGCTTGGTGGTGATAAACTGCTTTAGCCATTTTTTGTCAGCGAAGATCCGGATTTCCCCTTCAATTTTGATTGTTAGTCTTGCTGGACAGAGGATTCTTGGATTTAGTCCTTTGCTCTGTAATGCTTTGTATACCTCCTTCTAATCCCTTCTAGCTTGATGTGTTTCTGTTGAGAAATCATTTGAAAATCTGATGGGGAACCCTTTGTATGTAACTCTCTGTCTCTCTCTTGCAGCCTTTAAGATTCTCTCTTTGTCATGTACATTTTCCAACATTATTATATGTCTTGGTGTGGGTCTTTTGGGATTCATCTTGCTTGGGACTCTCTGTACTTGTGTAACTCTTTTTCTTCCCCATATCTGGGAAGTTTTCTGTCATTTCTTCAAATAGATTTTCTAATCCTTGCTGCTCTTCTTGTCCTTCTGGCAGCCCTATTGTGCGTATGTTACTTCATTTCATGTTTTCCCAAAGCTCCCTTAGGCTCTCCTCCTGCTTTTTAATTTTTTTCTCCAGTTGTTGTTCAGATTGAGCTTGTTTCTCTACCTTATCTTCAAACTCACTAATTTGGTCCTCTGCTTCTTCTAGTCTACTGTTAAAACCTTCCATGGTTCTTTTGGTTGCAGCTATATCACTTTTCATTTCTTCCTGATTCTTGCAAAGGCTGTTGATTTTCTCATCCATACGGTGAATGAATTGTACAACCATTACTCTGAATTCTTTTTCTGTCATGTTGCATGCTTCAATTTCACTAATTTCCTTTCTTGGCGACTCCTCATTTTTTTTCCTCTGGGGATTGTGTCATCTCCCCATTCTGACTGTCTCCAGAAGTTTCAAACATTGAATTGTGTGGGCCTGGGCCGTGTGCAGTGGGAGCTTCTCACCACCCTAGTGTCACTGAAGAGCTCCAACACTAAGATGTTTGGTTGTCATTGGTTGGTGGGAACCAGGCTCGCTCATAGTCAGTGTTGCCAGCGCTCAGTGTGGCCTTGTGTGTGCACTTAGAATCAGGGATCCTGCCTGCATCGAGCTGAAACAGAGATCCCCCTGGAGTGTGTTGAAAATCAGAGCCCTCTAGTGTGTGCCAGGAATCAGATTTCCCTAAGAATCCAGTATTGGTGTCTCTGTTGCTTCTTGCAGCCTCACATTGAGAATCAGGGTCCCTGTGTGCACATGCACTGAGAATTGGAGTCACTGGCTCTTAGTGTGAATGCACTGGGAATCAGGGATCCCAGGCGCAGGTGATAAGAAACAGAGTCAAACCACTGGTGCTTAGTGCTGCCTCCCACCTGGAGAATAGCGGTCCCAGAGCCCGTGCTGCGGGGAACAAGGTCTCAGTTCGTATGTTCCTAGGCCCAAATTCCAGCAGCCCCGAGCTGCTCACACGTTCCCAGGCTCAAATTTCCATAGCCCCGTGCTTCGGGGAACAGACTTCCAGAGTTCTTGTGTTCCCAGGCTCAAATTCCAGTAGCCCCATGCTGTGGGGAACAGACTCCGAGTTTGTGCACTCCTAGGTTCAAAGCCTCGTGCTTCAGGGATCAGGCTTCCCAGTGTTCACACTTTACTAGGCACAAACTCCTGTAGCCCCATGCTGCAGGGAACAGATTCCCAAAGTTCACGTATTCCCCGGCTCAAATTCCTGTAGCAGTGCTAAGGCCAGAGCGAGGGGTGGATCTATCAGTTACTGTGGCGCTGCCCACGAGCCTGCAGGGAGGGGGATGGGCTCTGTTACTCACAGAGATCTGCTGCTGGGATGTCTGGATTCTTGGTGTCTATGGGTCTGTAGCTGTGGTCACAGGTCTCTGTCTCCAGTGGCTGCAAGGTCCTGGTTTATGTCTCAGACCAGACTGGGTGGCGCTGAGGCCAGGATCCTAGTCTCAAGCAGCTCTGTTTCTCAAGATGGCGTGGTCTCCGTGCCTGCGCTGGCTGCCTAGGAGTGTCCGAGCTGGGAGCGGGGCTCCGTTGTCTAAGACTGCCTGGTTTGGCTACTCCGTAGAAGACCTACAGAATCTAACTATCCCTAACTCATACACACACACACCACACATGTCCACACACTCTTCTATTGCTCCCTGGCTATCTCACACTCTCTCCCTCCCTGCCTTCCTGTCGGTCGCCATCTTTCCTGTACCACAGTTTTTTAATCCACTCTCTCTTAGTCATATCTTTGTTTTTCATAACAAGGTATTATTGGCTTCATATATTGATCTAGGAAGTGTCCTTTCTTCCACTTTGTGAAGAGATTGTGTAAAATTGGTGTTTATTTTTCCTTAAACATTTTATAAAATTGTCAAATGAAGTGATCTGGGCTTATGGATTGCTTTTTTTTTTTTTTTAGCTTTTAAATTACACATTCCTTTTCTTAAATAGTTATAAGACTGCTATATATTTTTTTGGAGGGTTCAGTTTTGGTAGTTCAGATTGTTGAATTTTTTAGTGTAAAATTATTTATAATGTTCATTTACTGTTCCTTTAGTGAGTTTGGTATTTATTATAATAACCCCCTTTTCATTCTTAATATTGGTGGTTGGTGACTTCTTCGCTTTTTTCTTTATAGCCCTTAATAGATTTATCAATTTTACTAATTTTTTTAAAGAACAGGATATTGGTATATTTTTTTTAATTTTCATTGCCTCTTCCCCACCCCCTATTATCCCCCTCTACCCAGTTCCCATCTCACCCCAGGCCTTCACCACCCTACTGTCAGTGTCTATAGGTAAAATCTTTGGTTAATCTCTTCCCACCCCTGAACCCCCTTCCCTCTAAGATTCATCAGTCTTTTTCATGCTTCTGATTTTATTTTATTCACCAGTTTATTTTCTTTATTAGATCCCTTGTTTGTGTATTCTGTTTTTTAGATTCAGTTGTTGATAGATATGTATTAATTGCCATTTTATTGTTAATATTTTTTAGCTACTTCCTCCTTTTTCTCCTCCTCCTCCTCCTCCTCCACCTTCTCTTCTTCCTCCTCCTCTTCCTCTTCCTTCTCTTCTTCTATCTCTTCCTCTTCTTAAAGAACACCCTTCAGCATTTCAAGTAATACTGGCTTGGTGGTGAACTCCTTTAGCTTTTTCTTGATTGTGAAACTCTTTATCTGACCTTCAATTCTAAATGATACCTTTGCTGGGTAGAGTAATCTTGGGTATATGTTCTTACCATTCATCATTTTGGGTATACGTTCTTACTATTTCTTGCCCTCCCCTCTAGTCTGCAAAATTTCTATTGAGAAATCAGCTGACAGTTCTATGGGTGCTCTCTTGTAGGTAACTACCTGCTTTTCTCTTGTTGCTTTTAAGATTCTCTCTTATCTTTAACCCTTGGCGTTTTAATTATGATGTGTCTTGGTGTGTCTTTAGGTTCCTCCTGTTTGGTACTCTCTGTGTTTCCTGGACTTGTGAGTCCATTTCTTTCACCAGATAGGGGAAGTGTTCTGTCATTATTTCTTCAAATTGTTTTTCAATATCTTGCTCTTTCTCTTCTCTTTCTGGCATCCTCAAAATGTGAATGTTGGTACACTTGGAGTTGTCCCAGAGACTCCTTACACTATCTTAAATTTTTTTTTCTCTTCTGATTGGGTGTTTTTTGCTTCCTCATATTTCAAATCGTTGATTTGATTCTCAGAATCCTCCACTCTACTGTTGAATCCTGTAAATTATTCTTTTTTTGTTTTCCTTTTTATTCTTGTTTTTTTGTGTGTGTTGTTTTGTTTTCATTTCATTTTATTATTTTTTAAAATCTTTATTGTTGAAAGTATTACATATGTCTCCCTTTTTCCCCCATCAACCTCCTGCAGTCCACCCCCAGCCTCTGCACCAGGCCCTCATCACCCCACTGTCAATGAATTATGCATACCAGGTCCTTAGTTGGTTATCTCCCACCCAGCCACCTTCCCCTGCCTTCCCTCTGAGATTCCACACTCTGTTCCATGCTTCCATGTCTCTGGATCCACCCCGTTCCTCAGTTTATGTTGTTAATTGGATTCCATATATGAATGAGATCATATGATACTTTCTCTAACTGATTTATTTTACTTTGCATGATACTCTCTAGATTCCTCTATGCTGTCTCAAAGGGTAAAATATTCTTTTCTACTGGTCCAAAGTATTAAATGGTATAAATGTACCACAGCTTTTTTATCCACTCATTTATTGATGGACATGTGGGCTGTCTCCAGATCTTAGCTATTGTAAATTGTGCTGCTATGAAAATAGTGGTGCGAACATTACTTCTAATTGGGGTTTCGGATCTCTTAGGATATATTCCTAGAAGTGGGATCATTGGGTCAAATGGCAGTTCCATATTTAATTTTTTGAGGAAACTCCATACTGCTTTTCATAATGGCTACATCAGTCTGCATTCCCTACAGCAGTATACTAGGGTTCCCTTTTCTCTACATCCTTGCCAGCACTTGTCATTTATTGATTCGTTGATGGTAGCCATTCTGACAGGTGTGAGGTGATACCTCATTGTTGTTTTAATTTTCATCTCTCTAATGACTGGTGACTTTGAGCATTTTTTTCACAAGTCTCTTGGCCATTTGTATGTCTGCTTTGGAGAAGTGTCTAGGTCCTTTACATATTTTTTAATTGGATTGTTTGTCTTCCTTTTGTTAAGTTGTATGAGTTCCTTATACTAAGAGTATATTTTAGATATTAACCCTTTATCAGATATATCATAGACAAATATATTCTCCCATACAGTAGGCTTCCTTTTTGTTTTGTTGAATATTTCTTTTGCTGTGCAGAAGCTTTTTATTTTGATGTACTCCCATCTGTTTATTTCTTCCTTAGTTTCCTTTGCACTAGGTGATATATTCTTAAAGAGATTGCTACGAGAGATTGTCTGAGGTTTTGCTGCCTATGGTTTCTTCTAGGATTTTTATGGTTTCCCACCTTATATTTAGATCTTTTGTCCATTTTGAGTTTATTCTTGTGTATGGTGTAAGTTGACGGTCTAGTTTCATTGGTTTTTGCATGTACCTGTCCAGTTTTCCTAACACCATTTATTGAAGAGACTGTCTTGATTCTGTTATAAGCTTTGCCTCCTTTGTCAAATGTTAATTGAGTGTAATGGTTTGGGTCAATTTTTGGGGTCTCTGTTCTGTTCCATTGATCTGTATGCCTGTTCTTGCGTCAGCACCAGGCTATTTTGATTATGGTGGCTTTGTAGTATAACTTGATTTCTGGTATTGTGATTCCTCCAACTTTGTTCTTTTTCACGATTGCTGCAGCTATTCAGGGTCTTTTGTGGTTCCATACAAATTTTTGGAGTGTCTCTCCTAGATCTGTCAGATATTCTGTTTGCATTTTAATAGGGATTGCATTGAATCTTTGGGTAGTACGAACATTTTAATGATGTTGATTCTACCAATCCATGAACACAGTATACTCTTCCATTTCTATATATCTTTCTCAGCATCCTGTAATTTTTCGAGTACAAGTCTTTTACCTCCTTGGATAAGTTTATACCTAAGTATTTTAATTTTTTTGTTGCAAGAGTAAATTGAATTTTTTTTTAGTTTCTTTTCTGTGAGTTCGTTATTGTTGTTTTAAAAAGCCATTGTTTTTTAGGTGCTGATTTTGTATCCTGCTATGTTGCTAAATTTTTTTTCAATATATTTTACTGATTTTTACAGAGAGGAAGGGAGAGGGACAGAGAGTCAGAAACATCGATGAGAGAGAAACATTGATCAGCTGCCTCCTGCACACCTCCTACTGGGGATGTGCCTGCAACCAAGGTACATGCCCCTGACCAGAATCGAACCTGGAACCTTTCAGTCCACAGGCCAACGCTCTATCAACTGAGCCAAACCAGGCAGGGCTACATTGCTAAATTTATTTATTAAATCTAGTAGTTTTTTTTCTGGAGTCTCTAGTATTTTCTAGTATATTTTGTCATCTGCGAATAATGAGAGTGTTACTTTGTCCTTTCCAATTTAGATGTCTTTTATTTCTTCTTGTCTGATCCCTCTGGTGAGGACTTCCAGTACTATTTTGAATAAGAATGGTAAAAGCAGACATTCCTATCTTAATCCTGTTCAGAGGAAATGGTTTTAGTTTTTGCCCATTGATTATAATGTTCGCTGTAGGTTTGTCAAATATGGCCTTTATCATGTTGAGATATGCTCCCTCTATTCCCACTTTGCTGAGAGTTTTTACCAAAAAAGGGTGTTAAACTTTGTCAAATGCTTTTTCTGCATCAATTGATGTGGTTTTTGTCTTTCAATTTGTTTATGTGATGTATCACATTTATTGATTTGCAGATATCATACCAGCCTTGCATCCCCGGAATAACTCTCACTTGGTCATAGTGTATGATCTTTTTAATGTATTGCTGGATGCAATTTGCTAATATTTTATTTGTTGAGGATTTTAGCATCTATATTCATCAGGAATATTGGCCTGTACTTCTCTTGCTTTGTAATGTCTTTGTCTGGTTTTGGGATTACGGTAATGCTGGCTTCATAAGCAGAGCTTGGAAGTGTTCCTTCCTCTTGAATTTGTTGGAATAGTCTGAAGAGGATCAGTGTTAGTTCTTCTTTGAATGTTTGTTATAGTTCCCCTATGAAGCAATGTGGACCAGGGCTTTTGTTTGCTGGAAGTTTTTTTGATTACTGCTTCAATTTCTTCAGTTGTTATTGGCCTATTCAGGTTTTCTGATTCTTCCTGATTCACTTTTAGAAGATTGTATTCCATCTATATTGTCCATCTTGTTGGCTTATAGTTGTTCATAGTATTTACTTACAATCCTTTGTACTTTTGTGATGTCAGTGGTTACTTCTCCCCTTTCGTTTCTCATTTTATTTATTTGGGTCCTCTCTCTCTATTTCTTGACTAGAGGCCCAGTGCATGAAAATTCATGCAAAAGTAGGCTTTCCTTCCCCTAGCTGTGGGCACTAGCTTCCCACTGGCACCAGCTTCCCTCCAGCACCTGGGACCTCGGGCTGGCTTCCCTCGGGCTGCCCGAAGGCAACTGGGACCCAGGCTGGTTTCCCTCTGGCCCTGGCTTCGCCCACAATGATGTCCAGAAGGATGTCCAGTCTAATTAGCATATTACCCTTTTATTATTATAGATGAGTCTGGCTAATGTTTCCTCAATCTTGTTTATTCTTTCAAATAACCAGCTCTTGATTAAATTAATTTTTTGTATTTTTTTGGTCTCTATAATATTTATTAAAACTTTAAGTTGTAGGGTTACATAGTTCATTATTAATTTTTCTTGTTTTTTGAAGTAGGTCTGTAGTGCTATGAACTTCCCTCTCAGAATTGCTTTTGCTGTGTCCCATAGACTTGGGGTTGTTGTTTGTTCATTTTCATTTGTTTCCGGGAAGTTTTTCTTTCTTTCTTGATCTCATTGGTAATCCATTCTTTGTTTAATAACATGCTGTTTAGCCTCCATGTGTTCGAATGTTTTTGGGGTGCTTTTACTGTAGTTCGTTTCTAATTTCATTCCACTGTGTTCTGAGAAAAAGCTTAATATGATTTCAATCTTCCTGAACTAGCTTTGTGTCCTAACATGCAGTCTCTCTTTGTGAATGATCCACATGCACTTGAGAAGAATGTATATTCTCATCTTTTGAGTGAAATGTTCTATAAATGTCAATTAAATCCATCTGATCCAGTGTATCCTAGAGTCAGTGTTTCCTTGTCCATTTTTTGCCTGGAAGATTTATCCAGTGAAGTTAGCAGAGTGTTAAAGTCCCCTACTATGACTGTATTGTTGTCGCTCTCTCTCTTAAAATCCTCTAGAAGTTTTATTTATTTATTTAGGTGCTCCAAAATTGGGTGCATGTATGTTTACCAGGGTTATATCCTCTTGTTGGATCAATCCCTTTAGTATTATGCAGTGATGTGGTATTATGTTGTTGTCTCTTTTGATGGCCTTCATTTTGAAGTCTATTTTGTTAGATATGAGTATTGCTACCCCAGCTTTTTTGTTTCCATTTTTATGGTAAATATTTTTCATCCCTTCACTTTCATCCTGTGTGTCTTTTGTTCTGAGGTGGGTCTCTTGTAGATAGCATATAGTTGGGTCATGTTTTTGTATCCACTTAGCTACCGTGTCTTTTGATTGGGGCAGGCTGGTGCTAGTGCCAGGTCTTGGGCTTTTTATTGATAGGTTTGGAGCATGCTGTCACCAGCTGAAGCTTGTTTGAGAGATTTTAGCAAAGTCTGAAGCCTTAGCAAGGACAGGCCGTTCACATGGAAAAGCCACTGCAAATAGACTAAGTGGGTCAGCAAATTGGATGGGGTAGGGAATCACCAGGGTGGAGTAAACCTACCTATTGAAGTGAGTGTCTTATAGATAGTATATATCTACTTTGCCAACCTCTATTTTTTCATTGGTGTTTCTAGGTCATTATATTTAAAGTAACTATTGATTTGTTAGGACTCAAGTCTTCCATTTTATTATTTGTTTTTTGTTCATTTTTCCTATTTCTCATTCCTCTGTCTTTTCTTGGCTTCCTGTGGCCTGCTAGAACATATTTTAGGATTCCATCATGTTTTATTTATGTATTTTTTGTTTGTTTTATTGCTTAAAGTATAGTGATACATAGGTCTCCATTTTTTTCCCTGATCTTCCCCCCTCCTCCCCTACCCCCCAGTGTCTAGTGTCCATTGATTATGCTCATATGCATGCATGCAAGTCATTCAGTTGATCTCTTAACTCCCCCCAACCCTCCCCAGCCTTCCAGCTGTAGGTTGACAGTCTGTTCAATGCTGTTCTGTCTCTGTATTTGTTTATGTTTATCAATTTATAATGGTCTATATTATCCATAAATAAGTGAGATCATGTGGTATTTTTCTTTCATTGACTGGCTTATTTCATTTAGCATAATGCTTTCCAGTTCCATCCATGCTGCTGCAAATGATAAGAATTCCTTCTTTTTTACCGCAGCATAGTATTCCATTGTGTAGATGTACCACAGTTTTCTAATCCATTCATCTGCTGATGGGCACTTAGACTGTTTCCAAATCTTAGCTATGGTAAATTGTGCTACTATGAACATAGGGATGCATATATCCTTTCTGATTGGTGTTTCTGGTTTCTTGGGATATATTCCCAGGAGTGGGATCACAGGGTCAAATGGGAGTTCCATTTTTAATTTTTTGAGGAAACTCCAAACTGTCTTCCATAGTGGCTGCACCAGTCTGCATTCCCACCAGCAGTGCAGAAGGGTTCCTTTTTCTTCACATCCTCTCCAACATTTGTTATTTGTTTATTTGTTGATGATAGCCATTTTGACAGGTGTGAAATGATACCGCATTATTGTTTTGATTTGCATTTCTCATATAATAATTAGTGACTTTGAGCATGTTTTCATATGTCTTTCTGCCTTCTGTGTGTCTTCTTTTGAAAAGTGTCTATTTAGGTCCATTGCCCATTTTTTGATTGGATTGTTTATCTTCCTTTTGTTAAGTTGTATGAGTTCTCTGTAAATGTTGGATATCAAACGCTTATCGGTGATCTTTGGCAAATACGTTCTCTCATGCATATTTATGTATTTTTTTAGTATAGCTTGTATAGTTTCCTTAGTTATTTTAGACATTAAAATATTTATTAACAGTAATTGCTGCTATACTCTGGACATTTATAGTATGCTAAGCATTGTAAAAGAGCTTAATAAGTTTTGTGTTTGTTTAATATTTACTAAATAACAACAAAAACAAACAAACACGATGCCCTGGCTGGTTAGGTCAGTGGTTAGAGCATAGGCACAAAGACATAAGGCTCCTGGTTCAGTTCCTGATCAAGGGCATGTACCTGGGTTGCAGGCCCAAAGCCAGCCAGGTTGGGTGGCCCATTGATTTGTCTTCTTACATTGATGTTTTTCTTTCTCTCTCCCCACTCCCTCCTACTCTCTCTCAAAATCAATGGAGGAAAAAATGTCCTTGGGTGACAATTAACAAAGATTCTGGGTTTTTTTAATGCTCACCTGAGGATATGTTTATTGATTTTTAGAGAGAGGAAAGGGGGAGAGAGAGAAAGAGAGAAACATCAATGTGAGAGAGAAACTTTGATCACATTGATCAGTTACCTCCCATATGTTGCCCTATCCTGATCAGGAGTCAAACACAACCTTTTGATGTACTGGATGATGCTGCAATCAACTGGGCCATGTGGCGAGGGCAGAAGGTAGTGTTTTAACCCTCATTTTATGCCTGAGGAAACTGATGCTCAGAGGAATTAATTAATTTGCCCAGTCACAGTTATTAAATTGGTGGGCAAACCGAGCTCTAACTTCAAAGTTCATGCCTTTAACTGTAATACTGTATTACATTCATGTTAATCCTATGATATAGGTTTTACATTCCAAATTATAATGTTATATATTTTGTCTATCATTTTTTAGGTTTTGATGATGATGGTTCAGAATTTCATGAACATATATTTCTGGATAAACACCTGGAAGATTTCCCAAAACAAGGACCTATTCGCCACTTCATGGAGTTAGTAACCTGTGGCCTTTCCAAAAATCCATATCTGAGTGTTAAACAGAAAGTGGAACACATCGAGTGGTTTAAAAATTATTTTAATGAAAAAAAGGACATTCTAAAAGAAAGTAACATACAGTTCAATTGAAGACCATAGAAACTTATATTTCAAATTATTGGAGATTGATATTATAACTAAATAAAAGAATTTTAAAAGAAGTTTACCTATATTGTAAAAATTATTACAGCTGATTTGAATGGAATAAATGTCAAGTTACTTAGAAATATACAGTGGTAACTGAAAAATATTGCATGAAAAGAAATATCAGCATTCATGGATTCAACTAGTAATTCTTTTACAAAAGAATATCTTAAAATTAGTAATAAATTTAAAACAACTTTCTCTAACTTTTTCTTTTCATTCAGTGATCAGACTTCTTTGAAACACAGTTATTAGCCATATATATGATGACATGAGAGGGCTATAACAGTTGAGATGATTTACAGACAGTTTTATATGCATAATATATATAAACATTTTCCATATTTGCATATATGTATTTTTATATGTTTCATACAAAATTAAGTATCCTTGCCAAAGTCTGCATCACCGTAGAGAAGTGACCTTGTAGAAATAAAGCCCTTAATTCTAATTTCTTCTTGTACTTTAGGTCTTAATGCCAAAGTTAGAACAATTTAGTTTCTATTTTGGTACTTGACATTGTGATTCAAATTCACAGACAGATTGAAGATTAAAAAAACAAAACAAAACAAATATAACTCAAAACAATAATTTAGTTTAGTGACCCCAGGCTAGTAGTGTTTCAGGACCTGGCACAAGTAAACAAAACTCCAGCAGAAACATAGGCTTCAAATTACAAACAAAATGAAATAAAGCACCATGAATGCACACCTACAGAAACAACAGAATGAAACTTCTGGAGTCTTTAAATATTGGGCTTATCATATTCAGAGTATAAAGTATGTGTCACTTGGAATAAAATTTAGAGCAGGAGACTGCCAAAGAGATTTTTTAAACTTAAAATTAGTGAAGGAATACAACAGATTAGACAGGAAATAGATCTGAAGAAATCCACATGCAGAAAGAGAAGCAAAGAGAAAAGAAATATGAAAGGGGTAGTAATTAGTATAAGCAAATAATCAGATTTCCATGAGAGAAAAGAAGAAATGAGTCAGAGGCTGTCTTTGGACAGTTATTGGGTGAGAAGTTTTTACAATTTACGAAAGACATCAATTCCAGTTAAACGATGGTCTTTTGGTCATTTATAGTTCTGTGCCCAACAACAGCAGAATACATTTTTTCAGATACACTGGAACACTTAAAGTTTTCTATTCTAGTTTGGGTATTTAGTTCATTTATACTTATAGTTACTGATTTTATTTGGATTCATTTCTAACTTTTTTGTGTGTTCTCTTTCTTGTGGCAAGCTGGCAAGGCCAGGGCATACTCAGCCCCACATTGGGCCCAGCTTAGCCAGGTTTGATAAGCCTAAGAGGGGGCGGTGAAGGATTGAGAAAAGACAGACAAGAGAATAAAGCTGGGTCTGGGTGGGACACTGTCCTCTCTGATGGAGAGCTAGCAACAGCCCCACGGCTTATAAGCCGTCTCTTTATTTTATAGCCAGATTCCACAAAGCAAAATAAGGGCGTGGTTACAACATTCTTGTGGGTTTTGAATCTACTCAATTACATGCACCTGATCAAGCTTTGTTTACTTGTTGTACCTCCTGCAGCTCATATCACTGAGCCACGTGGGACCCATGTTTGGACCATAGGTTCAAGCTTACAATTATAATTGTTCTGGGAGGGCTCTGCCCTCCAAGCTGGGACTTGCATGTGGCCATGAGAAGACTGTGCCCTCTCATTAGTCCGAGGCTTGAACCTGTCCAAACACTGTAGCTGCTCTCCACACTTTCTATTCTTTCGTGCCTCTATTTTGGTTAATTTTTCTCATGCCATACTAGTGGAAGAAGGAGATAGAATACAAAATATCTTCGAAAAAATGAAGGCTAAACACAAAAGCAGTTGCTATCAGTAGACCCTTAAGGAACTCCTAAAGAGGTACTTCAGACAAAAGAGAAATTATTTCATATTTAAGGTTTGGAATGCAAGAAGAAATGGCAAAGAAAGTGGTATGTATGTAAATTAATTTTAAATGTTTTATGGAATTGATTAAAATATATGATAATAATATACTTGTCAGGATGGATTTTTTAAAATATCAATTGATATGCAGATTTCCAGAGGCACAACTAAAATGAGAATACCAAAAGGTTGAACATAAAAATGAAAAAATATATCAGACAAATGTTAAAAGAAATCACACACACACAGCCTAAAAGATATTAGAGATTTTTTAAAAACTATCCTATATAATAAAAGGGTAATATGCAAATTGTCCCCTCGACTGGGAGTTTGACTGGAGTTTGACCAGGGAGGCAAGGTTAGCCCTCCAACCACTCGGGGCCCTTCCCCCTGGCTGGCCCCACCCCCAGTCAGCCCCCCATATCCCTATCAGGGTGGGCTGTCTGGACCCCACCTGTGCACCTGGCCCCTCATCCATATATACCAAACCCAGGTGGTGTGGCTCATTGGCTTGAGTGTCATACACCAAGAGGTCAGTCTTCAAATCCCAGTCAGGGCATATGCCCAGGTTGCAGAGTCAGTCCTCAGTAGGGGGCATGCAGGAAGCAGCTGGTCTATGCTTCAGTGTTTCTATCTCTCCCTCTCCCTTTCTCTCTAAAAGCATAAAAACATTTTTTTAAAAGAATATAGTCCTGTTTAGTTTGGCTCAGTGGTTAAAGCATTGGTCAACAGACTAAAGAGTGTCAAGCTGGATCTCTGGCCCCATTTAGGGCACCTACAGGAGGCAACTAATTGATATGTCTCATTTCCCTCTCTCTCTCCTTCCTTCTCCTTCCTCCCTCCCTTCCACTCTGTCTGAAAATCAATGGGAAAAATATCTTTGGGTAAGAATTTTATATATATATACTAGACTCCTGGTGCACGACATTCATGCACTCAGGGTGTGGGGAGTCCCTCAGCCTGACCTGCACCCTCTCCAATCTGGGAGCCCTCAGGGGAGCCCTCTCCAATCCAGGAGTTTCGGTCTTTGCAATCTATGAGCAAATTGTCTGAGACCCCCAACTCAGTTTGGTTTGTTGCTCACAGAATAATAGAGGCATTTTTTTTTTCTTTGCTTCATTGGTAGAGATTTCCTGGAAATTTTAGGATATCTTCCCTTTAATTTTCCCTAGACACTCTGATTTTACATATGTCTCTCACCTTTGTTTTCCCTCCATCTCCCACCACAAGAGTAACTTGCTTCAGGCTCACTTTGCTCTAGTGTCTAGGAGATCAATCTGCCACCAGAACTACTACTCCCAGCATTCCTGGTGCTCCTGGTACTCTGGGCTTCCACTTCCTGTCCTGGGGCTGCCACCAGAACTACTATTCCCAAAATTCCTGGTGCTCCCCATGCTCTTGGTTTTCCCTTCCTGCTCTGTCTCTGTCCCATAGCCTCCCACTCTGCCAAGTCCTCCTAGCCACCAGGCTCCCTCTCTGCTATCCATCTGGTGGCTTGGGGAGCCAAGTTCCCCAAGCTGCTCCACTCTCAGCAAGCTCTCCCACCCTGCTCTCCCCACAAGCCACTGGCTCTCCTGCTCTGCTCTCTGCCCAGCACATGTGTATGCAAATTAATCTGCCATCTTTGTCAGGTTAATTTGCATACCCACTCCTGATTGGCTGGTGAGCATAGCAGATGAATGCTCAATTTACATGTTTCTCTTTTATTATATAGGATATATATACATATATAAACTGGTATGCACTGAATAACTTGAACTCAAAATATACAAGGCAAAAAGTGACAGAAATATAAAGAATTAGACATCCTGCCTGGTGTAGCTCAGTGGTTGAGATCAACCTATGAACCAGGTGGTGGTCATTATTTGATGCCTGTTAGGGCACGTGCCCAGGTTGTCCTCCATCCCCAGTGAAGGGTGTTCAGGAGGCAGCCAATCAATGATTCTTATCATTGATGTTTCTATCTTTCTCCCTTCCTCTCTGAAATAAATAAAAACATATTAAAAATAAAAAGACCTCACTTGTTCTTTTTTTAAAATATATTCTTATTTCAAAGAGAAAGGGAGAAGGAGAGAGAGAAACATCAATGTTGAGAGAGAATCATTGATCAGCTGCCTCCTGCATGCCCCCTCCTGGAGATCAAGCCTTCAACCTGGGCATGTGCCCTGACCAGGTACCAAACTGTGACCTGGTTCATAGGTTGATGTTCAATCATTGAACCACACTGGCTGGACTCTGATTTATTCTTTAAAAAAAAACAATAGATTTGCCATTATAGTGAGACTAGGGGCCTGGTGCACAAAAATTTGTGCACTCGGGGACGGGGTCATTTCTCAGCCCGGCCTGTGCCCTCTCACAGTCTGGGACTCCTCAGGGGATGTCAACCTGCTGGCGTGCCTGGCCAGCCTGGGTGAGGGGCTGAGGGCTGTTTTCAGGCTTCCCACAGTCCCTTCAGGGTCCGAGTCCCTACTGGGGTGCCTGCACAGCCTGGGTGTGGGGCTGAGGGCTGTTTTCAGGCTGCCTACAGCTCCCATTGACCCAACATCCCAGCAAGGCTGGCTGGAATCAGGTTTCTGGGGCTTATTTATCTTCTATAATTAAAACACTGTGACTTTAAGCTGAGGCCTAGGCAGGTAACGAAGCCTCTTGTTTGCTTCAGCTCCGTGGCTTCTATAATTGAAACAATGTTGCCTTAGTAGAGGCCCAGCCGGCCTAGGCAGACAGTTTACTTCTGGTGCAATGGAAGCCTCCTGTTTGATCTAATTCCATCGTGATTGGCCTCCATCTTGGCTGGGTTAATTTGCATACAGCCACTCTGATTGGCTGGTGGGCATGGCTTGGCTGGTAGGCATGACTTAGGCGTCCTGGAGAAATGGTCAATTTCAATATTACTCTTTTATTAGAGTAGATATTTTAACATAATTGATGAGTTAAGCAAACAGATCAGAAGCTTTGATATACCTAATTAACAATTCACCCTAATAAAAAGACATTTTTTATATTTTATATCTGTTTTTTTCATCTTCATTGTTGAAAGTATTACAGATATCCCCCCTTTTCCTACCATTATCCCCCTCACATGATACCCACCCTGCTTCAGGCCTTTACCCCCCTATTGTCTGTGTTCATAGGTAATGTATACATGCATATAAGATCTTTGGTTAATCTTTTATCATACCTCTCTTGCCACTTCCCTCTGAGATTCGTCAGTTTGTTCCATGTTTCCATGCCTCTGATTTTAATTTATTCATCAGTTTATTTTGTTCATTAGATTTATTGTTCATTTATTTTAATTTTAAATTAAATTGTTGATAGATATGTATTTATTTTATTGTTCATATTTTTATCTTTTTTTCTTCTTCCTCTTCTTTTTATTTTTCTTCATCTTCTTCAAGAATACTCTTCAACATTTCATGTAATACTGATTTGGTGGTGATGAACCCTTTTACCTTTTTCTTATCTGTGAAGCTCTTTATATTCAAACTAGAGGCCCAAACACACAAAATTTGTGCAAGGGCCTCAGCCCTCACAACCCTGGCTGCTGCCTCAGCCCTCACAGTCCTGGCTGCCTTGCAGCTCCACCTCCCACCCACTGATCATTCTGGTAGGTCATTCCACCATCTGGTCTAATTGGTATATTAGCTCTTTATTAATAGGATAGGTTTTCAGTATCTTGCTCTCTATTTCTGGTACCTTCCTAATGCAAATATTGGTACACTTGAAGTTGTGCCAGAGGCTCCTTACATGATCTCCATATTTTTAGAATATTTTTCTTTTTGCTCTTTTGATTGTTTTTTCCTTCTTCATATGTCAAACCATTTATTTGATTCTTGGAATCCTTTAATGTACTATTGAGTCCCTGTATATTATTTTTTATTTCAGCCAATGTATGCTTAATTTCTGACTGGACCTTTTCCATGTGTTTGGCATTCTCACTAAGATCCTTGAAAGTCTCACTAAGTTCTATAAAGATTCTTAAGTAACCTTAAAATTGTGTTTTGAACTCTGTAGCCAGTAGTTTGCTTTCTTCTATTTCTTTCATTTGTGACATGTTCCTTTGTCTCCACATTTTTGCTACTTCCCTGTGTCATTTTTTTTTTTTTTTAATGTATTGGGTAGAGCTGCTATATTTCCTGGAGTTGGTAGAGTGGTATTCAGAATCAAATCAATGATTTGGAAGATGAGAAAGCAAAAAAACAAAAAACAAAAACAAACAAACAAACAAAAAACAAAACACCTAATCAGACAAATACAAAGAAAAGGAATCCAAAAAATATGAAGATAATGTAAGGAGCTTCAGGAGTGATTGCAAACATACTAACATTTGCATTATGTGGGTGCCAGAAGGAGAAGAGAGAGAGCAAGCTATTGAAAACCTATTTAAAGAAATAATGACAGAAGATTTCCCCTACCTGGTAAAAGAAATAGACTTACAAGTTCAGGAAGCACAGAGAATCCCTAACAAGAGGAACCCAAAGAGGCCAAACCAATATACACACATGGTAATTAAAAGAGAAAGACAGCCCTAGCTGGTTTGGTTCAGTGGATAGAGCGTTGGCCTGTGGACTGAAAGGTCCCAGGTTCGATTCCAGTCAAGGGCATGTACCTTGGTTGTGGGCACATCCCCATTTGGAGGTGTGCAGGAGGCAGCTGATCGATGCTTCTCTCATCGATGTTTCTGACTCTCTAGTCCTCTCCCTTCCTCTCTGTAAAAAATCAATAAAATATATTTTTTAAAAAGAGACAAAGAGAGAATCTTAAAAGCAGCAAGAGAAAAGTTTAGTTACCTACCAGAGAGCACCCATTCAACTGTCAGCTGATTTCTCAACAGAAATTATGCCGGCCAAAGGGAGTGGCAAGAAATACTCAAAGTGATGAATAGCCAAGAACTACAACCAAGATTACTCTACCCAGAAAAGCTCTCATTTAGAATTTAAGGTCAAATAAAGAGCTGCACAGACAAGAAAAAGCTAAAGGAGTTCATCACCACCAAACCAGTATTACATGAAATGTTGAAGAGTATTCTTGAAGAAGAGGAAGAAGAAGAAAAAGAAAAGGATAGATCTATCTATCATTTGTTGTAATACTTATCTATCATTTGTTGTAATACTTTAAGCAATAAATAAAAAAAGAAAAGGATAAAAAATATTAATAAAATGGCAATAAATACATATCTATCAAAAATTTAATCTAAAAATCAAAATAAATGAGCAAGAACTCTAATGAACAAAATAAATTAGTGAATGAAATAGAATCAGAGGCATGGAAATGGAACACACTGAGGATTCTCAGAGGAAAGGGTGAGGGGGAGAGATTAAAGTTCTTGTATGCATACTAGAGACCTGGTGCACAAAATTTGTGCACTCGGTGGGGGGAGGGGGGTGACATCCTCAGCCCAGCCTGCTCCCTCTCACAGTCCTGGGGCCCTCAGAGGATGTCCGACTGACAGCTGCGGCCCACTCCCCACCTAAGCCATCAATCAGACATTCTTAGCACTGCCATGGAGGTGGGAGAGGCTCCTGCCACCACTGCTTTGCTGACCACTGAAGCAGGGGATTTCCCAGGGGTGAGGACAGCAGAGTCCCTAGCATAGGACGCTTGCATGCACGACTCTGGAGACCAGGTTCTGGGATGCAGGTCTAACTTTATTGAGGAAGTACAGGTATTTATAGGTGGAGGTGGCCAATCATGGAACACCGTCTTGGGGGAGCCAATGAAAGGTCAGGGTACTGTGTAGGCGGCTCTGGGAGGGGCTCAGGCGGGCATTGCCATCTTCCTGG
>PVJC01021183.1:0-28468 GCA_004026665.1 Murina feae | reverse complement strand
GATGGCAGAGCAGATGTCTTGGGCCTGTTCTCTCATTGAAAACAACCAAAAAAGCTGGAGAAATTATACAGCGGTGGGCAAAAGTAGGTTTACAGTTTTATTACTGTATTGTTTACCTATTAATTATTGTATTATTTATTATTTTTAACCTACTTTTTCCCACCCCTGTTTATCTGTTTGAAAGTATAAGAAAGCAAGCAATGCAATGGGGTTAAAATCTGTGATGAGGCTGCCCACATGGGGGCAGCCTTACACTGGCTGTCAGAGCCCATAGGAGTGAGAGAGACAGGGCTCAAAGGGAGGATGTGAGACCCAATGTCCACAGGAAAGGAGAGATGAGTTTGGCATTGGAGACTGCCTCTGCCAATTCTGAAAGCAGAGGCCAAGAGGTGGAGGAGCGAAACACAGTCTTTAACAGACGTGTGGGGCTGAAGGGACAAAAATTAGAGTTGAGGGCTGCAAGGAAAAATTATACACCTCAGGTTTTAATTTGAAATGAGAAACAGTTCATCCCGATTCAAATGATCTCAATCCCTGTTTGGATTAAAGGGACAAGTGACTAATGTCTACCTGCCTGGCAGAAGCAAAAGTAAGTTATCTAGGAGAACAATATGGTCCAGAGCTTTGAACTGTCTACAGTTCATCAAGGGTGATTCTGCGGCTCAGTTCAAAATAACCGGCCCTAGCCAGTTTGGCTCAGTGGATAGAGTGTCCGCCTGCAGACTGAAAGGTCGCAGGTTCCATTCTGGGCAAGGGCACATGCCCCTCCCCCCCAGTAGGGGGCGTGCAGGAGGCAGCCAATCAATGATTCTCTCTCATCTTTGATGTTTCGATCTCTCTACCTTCCTCTCTGAAATCAATAAAAAATATTTTTTTTGAAAAATAAATAACCGGACTTGCCAGGAGACAAGATATGGACAAAAACCAAGAGAAGTGACCATGGAAACAGGTCTATACGGGATCTGATGCTCTAAGCCAGAGGTCAGACCAAATCCAGCTCTCTACCTGTTTTTGTAAATAAAGGCTCATTGACTCACAGCCACACTCATCCTTATGTGTATGTCTGTGGCTGCTTTTGTACTGTTAACAGCATAGTAACAATGTAGGCTAAATAATTATTATCTATTATAACCAGATAAGTCCTATCTATCCATGCTTCTATCTAAAGCTAATACCTAATCAATAAAATAAAATGTTAAAAATTGCTAGGAAAGTGACCATATACAGATTTGTGGAAGATGGAAAAGAACCATGAGCTTCAAAGCCTAAAGTATTTACTGTCTGGCCCTTTACAGAAAAAGTTTATTATCCCCCCCAATCTAAGCAGCTACTTCAATAATAGTGAAATAGTAAACAGAGAATCAACAGAGCCAACAATTGGAAAAGATAGCAAAATAGATAAACCCTAATGAGACTCAAAGAGAGGGACAGAGACTGAGGCAAAGGCACACCTAACCAGTCGGAAGAATTGAAGGGGAAATTAACATAAATTCTGCATAAATGAAAAAATAAAGAGCATTTAATAAACAAATTATGCTAATAAACTTAAAATTTTATGTTCATTGGAAAAGCTATTTATTTACCTTTGCTGTTGAAAGTCTTACAAATGTCCCTGGTTTCCCCCCCATTGGCCCTCTCCATCCCACTCACTGGAAAAATTTTTAGGGCAAACACCAACTTACCAAAAGTGACAAGCCCTAGCTGGTTTGGCTCAGTGGATAGAGCGTCAGCCTGCGGACTGAAGGGTGCCAGGTTTGATTCCTGTCAGGGGCACATGCCTGGGTTATGGGCTGGATCTCCAGTAGGGGATGTGCAGGAGGTAGCCAATCAGTGATTCTCTCTCATCATTGATGTTTCTATCTCTCCCCTCTCCCTTACTCTCTGAAATCAATAAAAGTATATTTAAAAAGAAAAGAAAAGTGAGTAGTCGTCTGTCTATTAAAGAAATTGAATTTCATAATTCCACAAAGAAAAAAACAGGTGAATTCTTTCAAAGAAGATGTAACACAAATTACGAAAAAACCTTAATCTGGCCTCACCTGAGCAAGGTGAGGAGGGAATCCATGCTGGTCCCAACCCAGTGTGCGGCATCAGAGCCCAAGGGAGGTATTGAACTGCCCACATGGAGGCAGCCTTACATAGGCTGCCAGAGGAGAGAGGGAGAAAGAGAGAGAGAAGGGGAGGAGGGGGGGAGGGAGGGAGAGAGAGAGAGAGGTAGAAAAGAGAGAGAGAAGTGTGTGAGAGTCCCCAGTTTCCATGTGGAGGAACAGCCTTTAGAGTATTATGATCCAAGGTGAATGAAGGAAGGGGCCCTGATGGCTGCATGCCAGCACGGGAGTCAGAGCCTGAGGAAGGTGAAGAAAGCCAGTTGTGGGTTGTCACAGCCTGGGGGAGGAGGGCATGCATGCAGGGGGGTGGCCTTGTGTAGGGTGGGAGAGCCCAAGCAGGGAGAGGAGAGACCGGGTAGGGAAGAGGAGAGAGATGGAGACGAGGGATTAACTACATATGGAGACTGAGAATAGATAGGTTCTCATTGTCCGAGGAGACAGTTAAAAATACAGAAAGGGTGAAGACTAGGATGAGCCCTGTGGTTTTGGATTGGAGTTTTATGTGCGTAAGTATATTTCCTGTGTCTGTTCACTGAGAGGCCTGGGAACAGTGACCCTTTAATATTAAGAGGGATACCTAGCATCTAGGTCTTGGTTTCTACATGTCATACTCACTAAAAGGAATCAGGGCTCCTTAGAGAAATGGCTGATTTTGAGATAGTCGCAGGAAAATGAAAGAACAGAATATCTTTGCCAGGAAGCAAGGAAGTTGTCAACGAATGACAGAAACATATCAAAATGACCCAGAAGCCAGCTAGAAGGTAGAATGGGTACATGGCCAAATTGGGAACAAATTGGGCAACAAAACAGTGATAGTGCAGACACAGACCACTGAAACACTGGCAAGTCCAGAAACAAACCCTCATGTATATGGTCAAATGATCTTCAACAGGGGCGCCTAGTGCACAATGGAGAAAGGACAGTTCCTTCAGAAAATCGTGCTGGGACAACTGAATATCCACTTGCAAAAGAATGAAGTTGGACCTTTACCTTACACCATATACAAAATTTACACCATATACAAAATTTAACTAAAAACAGGTGAAAGACCTAAGTGTAAAACCTACAACTCTTAGATGAAAATCGAGGAGAAAAAGTTGATGACGTTGGATTTGGTATTGATTTGGGTATGACACCAAAAGCAGAGGCAGATAAGGCCAAAAATAGATGAATGGGACCACACCAAACCTATAAACTGATGTATACTCAAGGAAGCAGCCAACAGAATGAAAAGGCAGCCTCTGGAATGGGAGGAAATTGTAAATCTGATAAAGCACTATTTCCAGAATACATAATAAAGAATGCTAACATCTCAACAACAAAAAAAGCAATTAAGCTGATTAAAGAATGAGCAAAGGACTTGGACAGACATTTCTCCAAAGAAAATAGACAACTGTCCAACAAGTATATGAGAAGATGCTCAATATCACTAATTATTAAATACCAGTCAAAGCAAAAATGGGGCATCGCCTCATACCCATTAGGATTAACTACTTTCTTTTTCTTTTCATTGAATTTATGGAGGTGACACTGGTTAACAAAGTTACACAGGCGCCGGGTTACAGTTCCACAACACATCGCTTGTACCGTGTATTGTGAGTTCACCATCCAAACACAAGTCTCCTTCCACCACCCCTGGACCTTCCTCCACCTCTCCCCACGTTAATTTAATTTAAAAACAAATGTTAATGTAGAGGAATTGGAGCCCTTGCATACTGCTGGTGGGAATGTAAAATGCTGCAGTCACTATGGAAATCAACATGAAAGTTCCTCAAAAAAAATCAGAAACAGAATTACCAAATGATCTAGAAACCCCATGTTGAGCACATATCCAAAGGCACTGAAGGCAGGATTTAGGATTCTGTAGTATTTCTGCCAAAGATATCGTAACCTCAGTCTAGTCATGAGGAAAAATCAGACAAATCAAAATTAAGGGACATTCCTATAAGGTGTAAAGTACCATAAGTTTCTGTCAAGCTCGTAAAAGTCAAGAAAAAGTTCTAGGCCCTGGCGGGGTAGCTCAGTTGACTAGGGTGTTGCCTGGATATGTTGTGGGTTCTGCCCCCAGTCAGGGCACAAATAAAGAATCAAGCAATAAAAAAATAAACATTTAAAAAAAGAATCAAGCAATGAATGCAGAAATAAGTGGAACAACAATTTGATGTTTTTTTCCTCTCTCCCTCTTTCTCTAAAACCAACAAATACAATTTTTAAAGAACAGTACATAGAATAACAGGATGTTATTCTTCCATAAAGAACTAGAAAATTAGACAAATATTTTTAAATGACTATTTTGAGACATTGAACAACAACCAGCTCAGGACTGTGATTTCTGAGCAGAGGGAAACAGGAGAAGTGAACACTAATGGCCCCAGTTTTTGTCCAGAGAAACATTGTGGATGCTGTGCAGGTAATGGATCCCAAGCAGAGTTGCAACAAATTGAATGGGACAGTGGCTGAGGCAGCAGGAAGCAGAGCAGTGTTCAGAGAAGAGGGTGATACTCAGAAAAACAGTTCCAGAAATCTGAGTAGGGGTCTACTTGAGTCTCTGCTGAATATCAAGCTATGCATTTGTAGAGTGACGCAAGAGACGGGCCAACAAACAACCAGGGAGCTGTACTGCCTGGTTTCAAGATGGACTAGTACAAGACAAACTACCATACACCTTGACTTCAAGGCGTACTGTGATCAGATGCTGTGGTAATGGCGTAAAGGTAAACATGTAAATCAATGGGACAGAACAGAGAAGTCAGAAATAGATTGATACCGATATAGCCAGTTGTTGTTTTTAATAAAGGTGTCAAGGAAATTCAAAGAGGAAAAGAGAGTCTTTTCAACAAGGGGTGCTATGGAAAAAAGTGAACCTACTCTCATTTCATGCCATGCATAAAAATGAACTTGAAATACATTCTACACCTAGATATAAAGGCTAGAACCTTAAAATACCTAGGAAAAAACAAAGAAGAAAACACCTTCAACTTTAGGATAAGCAAAGATTTCTTTGTTAAAAAAGATTTTAAAATTGATTCTGAGAGAGAAGAAAGGAGAGAGAGAGAGAAACATTGGTGTAAGAGCCATACATTGATCTGCTGCCTCCTGCAGGCAGGCCCCCTACTGAGTATTGAGCCGGAAACCCTGGCCTGTGCCCTGACCAGGAATGGAACCAGCATCCCTTTAGTACCCAGGACAATCACCTGAGCCACATCATCCAGGGTCGAATAGGTTTCTTAAATAGGACACAAAACACAAACAATAAAAGAAAATATTAATAAGTTGCACTTTATAAAAATTAAGAAAGTTCTGTTATTTGGAAGTTATTGTTTAAAGAAACAAAAAGGCAAGCCACAGACTGGGTGAAAGATTCACAATACATATATCTGGCAAAGAGTTGTTATCCAGAATATCCTATATAATAAAGAGCTAATATGTTAATTAAACTGAACAGCAGAATGACCTTCCGGACGACCTTCCAGAGGAAGCTGGGGCTGCGAGGGCAGAGCCCCTTACACGAATTTCGTGCATTTGGCCTCTAGTTTTGTATAAGACTGTATTTAGTAGTAACTTCTCCAATTTTACAGTGGGCAAAATTTTACAGTTTGCACTTCCCAAAAGAATATATATGAATGGCACATAAGCACATGAAAGATGTCTAACATCATTAGTTACTGGGGAAATGCAAATTAAAACCACAGTGTAATAATATACACACTAGAATGGCTAACATTGTAACATCTGACAATACCGCGCTGCGGAGTTGGAACTGGTGTTGGGTGTGTAACATGGCTACCACTGTGGTAAACAGTGCAGCACTCTGTCTCAGTTATATGCACTCCCACATGACTGAGCAATGATCCTAGAGAAGTGGAAACATACGCAGGCTTGAACATGAATTTTCATAGCAGATTTATTCATAATAACTCAAAAATGGAAACTACCAAACTGTCTAGGAAGAGGGGAATGGACACATTAGAGTACATGCATGCGTTGGATTATTGCTTAGGATTGAAAACAATGAGCTATGAATGCAGCCTAGAACAGGGATAGATTCTGAATCCAGATACATGAGTTCTAGTATCTCTTTGCATTCCCATTGTTAGGACCTTATTTCACCTTAGTATCACTTGTCTTGATTAGCAGGCTCTATATTGCCCTCCCGTGAATACATCCCAGCCCTACCTCTTTTCCAACCCCCCTCCACACTCTAGAAGCACAGTACCTGGCATATTGTAAATCCACACAAAAATGTTTGAGTGAATGTAACATCCTCTTCAATGGTTACGTGTGGCAGCAGGGGCCATACTGATCTTTTGGAAATCATAGACAATCAGTGAAAATTGTGGATTTTCTCCCTAGAAAAAAATTACATTATGTATATGCAATATTTTGTATAGAGTTTCAAAGTGGTTCATGGAACTCCTGACGCTCATACATAATTAAGAACAACAAAATTGGCCTGGCCAGTGTGGCTCAATGGTTGAGCAGCGACCTATGAACCAGGAGCTCATGGTTCAATTCCCAGCCAGGACACATCCCCAGGCTGCAAGCTCTGTCCCTGGTGGGGGACATGCAGGACACAATGGATCAGTGATTTTCATCATTAATGTTTCTATCTCTCTCCCTCTCCCTTCTCTGAAATCAATTATATATACACACACACTAGAGGTCCAGTGCACGAAATTCATGCATGGTGGGGAGGCCGGTCCCTTAGCCCAGCCTGCACCCTCTCACAATCCGGGACCGCTGGCTCCTAATCGCTCACCTGCCTGCTGATTTGATCCCCCTAACTGCTCTCCCCTGCTGGCCTGATCCCCCTAACTGCTTTCCTCTGCTGGCCTGATCCCCGTAACTGCTCTCCCCTGCCAGCATGATCACCCCTAACCGACTCTGCCTCGGACCCACCACCATGGCTTTGTCCAGAAGGACATCCAGAAGATATCTGGTCTAATTAGCATATTACTCTTTTATTAGTATAGCTATTTTAAAAAGAACAACAAAATTGAAACTCCTTAACCCAACCCTTCATCATCTCACCCTCCTACACTTCCAGTGTCTTCTCTGGCTGCCCTCCCTTTACATTCATAGTCTGTCCATGAAAACTGCTTGCATTTTATGAAAAGAATTCAACTGTTTAAAGTCGTCATGTCTTTACATTGTGCTGCTTCCATTAACATTCTTGTGCCATGATATTAAAACCTTAGCTTTTGTTACCAAACATTTAATACAACAAATATCTCTGATGTGTGCCACTTTGGGGAATGAGAGCAGTGAAGGTTGGTGTGAGGACCAATATTGATGAGAAGCTCAGAAATGGAATCAAAATGGCTTTTCTTTGTATAAGATATTACTTAAAAATGACAAAAAATAATTAAATGGAATCATTTATGAAACTGACAGGAAAACAAGCAAATGTTTCTTCAACTTTTACAGGAGAGAAGCAACTAGAAACTTTGACACCAGTGCCAGAGACCCCTTTTTAAAAATGTTTTATAAGTAACAAATGCTGTTTGCAGCATTAAGTAAATTTCTGATAGAAAAAAGCTTCTGTTTTGACTACGCATTGATGAGAACCTAATCATCTGCTTCCAGTTTTATTCCCCCAACAACTGGACAGAATTTCCCCAAGGGTCTTGTGACTATACATTCAACCTCGTTTCTCTTCCCGTGTCCATGTACTTACGGTGCTGAGTGTGTTAGGGCATGTTGTGCAATAGGACTCCCATCCCTGCACCTTCTTACTATGATGCCTGATGCGAGCACAGTGCATAATAAGGGAACTTCGGGAATTCATTTCTAACACCAGGTTGACTAGCAGTCATTTAACTGCATGGAAAGATTGCCACCCACATAACTTTGTGGAGTCTACTTTCTCTTAACCAATCTACTTACCCCCCAAAATCCTGACAACCAGGTTTCCCTTTTGCCTCCCCCACACATCACACAAAAGGAGAAGTGAATGGAGGGGAATTTGGAATGCAAAGAAACAGCAAGATTAGCTGTTTGAAGTTAACATATCTCATTTTTGCAGTTTTTACAAAAACATATGACCATGTAAATATCCTTAGGGCCCCACCTAGGGCTTTATGAAAGGCCCATGGAAGTGCAGGGCCCCAAAGCTTAAACTTCATTAGCTTTCTGTTTAATCTATTTTATACCATCTGCACATGGCAAAAATTCAAGAGGTACAGAAGGATAATACAATGCAAATTTTCTTCCATCCATATCGCTCAGCCAACACTTCTCTTCCCTGAAGGCAATAAATGTGTTCAGTTTCCTGTATCCTCCCTGAAATATTATGCTTCGATAAGCATTTGGTGCTGAAATATTTGATCAACTCTCCCCTGTCTGTTCTTAAATATTAGGCTGTTATATACGATGTCTTGCACCTTGCTGTTTTTAGATTCCTTTACTGAGATAGAGTTCATATACCATACAATCCATCCCTTTAAAGTGTGTGATTCAATGGTTTTTCGTATATTCACAGCTATGTTTATCTGCCATCAATGTTAATTTCAGAACATTTTCATCTCCTTAAAATAAACCAGATACCCTTTAACTGTCACCTACCTATCCTCTTACCCCTTTCCCAGCCCAGCCTTAGGCAACCACTAATCTACTTTTGTTCTCTTTATATTGCCTTGGTCCAGACATTTTATGTGAATGGAATCATATAATATACTAGAGGCCCAGTGCACAAAATTCATGCAGGGAGGGAGGTCCCCTCAGCCCAGCACTGCACCCTCTCCAATCCAGGACATCCCTCTCATAATCCTGGACTGCTGGCTCCTAATTGCTCACCTGCCTGCCTGCTTGCCTGGTTGCCCCTAACTACCTCTCCCCACCGGCCTGATTGCCCCTCACTGCCTCTGTGTGCTGGCCTGATTGCCCCTAACTGCCCCCCACTGCCAGCCATGTTGCCCCCAATTGCCCCGCCCCCTGCTGGCCTGGTCACCCCACACAGCCTGCTTGTTCAGTCCTTTGGTCGTCTCTCCTTAAGCCCCCTGCTGGCCTGGTCACAGCCATCTTGTGAGGGTGTGAGGGTTAATTTGCATATTACCTCTTTATTATATAAGATGGTCCTTTGTGGCTGACCTCTCTCACTTAGCATAATGTTTCAAGGTTCATCCTTGTATCAGTACTTGCACTGGTTCGCACATGCACTGATGAGCACATTTGTATCTTCGCTTTCTTTTACTTGGTTAGTCTTGCAGAGGTTCGTCAATTTTGTTGGTCTTTTCAAAGAACCAGGTTTTTGTTTCATTGATTTACTCTATATTTTCCTATTTTCCATTTCACTTAAATTTGTATTATTTCTGCTTAAATTTATATTATTTCCTTTCCTCTGCTTACTTTAGGCTTAAAATGTTCTTTCTCTAGTTTGCTAAGGTGGAAGCTAAGATTTTTGAAAAATTTTAGATCTTCTCTACTAATATATTTCTCTCCACGCTCTGTTCTTGCTACATCCCATAAATTTTGATAAGGTGTGTTTTTTAATTTTTCTTTAAAAAATGTTTGGCCTTAATCCTCACCCAAGGATGTTTTTTTAATTTTGATTTTAGAGGGGACAAAAGGGGAGGGGGAGAGAGAGAGAGAGAGGGAGAGAGAGAGAGAGAGAGAGAGAGAGAGAGAGAGAGAGAGAGAGAGAGAGAAATATAGATGCAAGAGAGAAACATTGTACATTCCCTGATCAGGGATTGAACCTACAACCTTGGGTGTATCCAGGTGATACTCTAACCAACTGAGCTACCCAGCCAGGGCTTGTTAGGAGCTATTTTGATTTGTAAGCAGGAGGACTCACTTTTTAAAAAAACACAACAACAATTATCTATTATTTACAATTTTGCAACATCTGTGTTCTTTTTTTAAAGTCATACAACAAAATAAATAAATAAAACAAAAGTAAAAACAATCTTCAGTTCTAAGCAACCTACAATGGGTACAGGAGAAAATATAGAGATGATAGGTACGTTTTCATCCCACCTCATTGTTATCTTTTTCTTAAAATGACAGATTGCCCAGTTCATCTATGGACACCTGGCAATGATATAATCCTCATTTGCCCGTGTTTCCACACCAGCTTTGAATTGTCAAAATAATTCTATTGAAAGATCTAAACTAATAAAAGCGAAATAGTAAAATTAACCGTTTCTATGAGACAGGGCAAGCCACGCCCACCAGCCAATCAGAGCGGCTGTATGCAAATTAGTCCAGCCAACATGGAGGCTGCCACTCACGGACCTGAGTAAACGGCAGTTTCCATTGCGGCAGGAGTGAAAGTGAAGCTGCGCCCGCTCAGCTCAGCTCCGATTAAACTGGCTCTAGCGAAACACAGATTTGAAACAATATAACAATCATAGAATCCTCGGGAGCTGAAGGAAAGAGCAGCCCGGGCCTAAGTAAAAGTAACAATTGTTTCATTATAGACGCTGCGAGGTGAGGCAGAGGAGGCTTCGTTAGTTAGAAGGCCGCCTTAAAAGAACAGTGTATCAATTATAGAAGATAAACAATCCCCAGGTCTTAAAGGAACAGCATCAATTATAGGAGATAAACCCCAGAACCTGCGTCCAGCCAGCCTTGCTGAAACATTGGGTCAATGGGAGCTGTGGGCAGTCTGAAAGCCCCTCACCCAGGCTGGTCAGGTACGCCAGCAGGTGGACATCCCCCGAGGGGTCCCAGACTGTAAGAGGGCACAGGCCGGGCTGAGGGACCTCCCGAGTGCACAGAGCGGCTGCAGGGCGGGACAGCGCAGGACCCAGGACCCGTGAGTGGGAAAGAGGCTGCAGGGTTGGAGGGCACCGGGAAGCGGGTAAGAGGCGGCAAGGGGTCGGCAGCCTGCTTGGTGGGCTTCCCAGGCACTTTGCAGGGCACCAGGAAGTGGGAAAGCAAGGTGGCGGGCCGCGGAGTGGGAAAGAGGTGGCAGGGGGTTGGCGGCCTGCTTGGTGGGCTTCCCAGGCCCTTTGTGGGGCATCGGGGAGCGGGTAAGAGGTGGCGGGGGTCGGCGGCCTGCTTGGCAGCTGTCCAAGCCCTTGGAGGGGCATCAGAGAGCGGGAAAGAGGCAGCAGGGGGTCAGTGGCCTGCTTGGTGGGCTTCCCAGGCCCTTTGCTGGGGCCGGGGTCCTGCTTGGCAGCTCCCAGACCCCTTGGCGGCACCGGGAAGTGGGAAAGGAAGGCTGCAGGGGACGGGCGAGTGGGAAAGAGTTGGCGGCCTGCTTGGCGGCTTCCCAGGTCCCTTCTGGGAATCAGGGAGCAGGAAAAGGCTGGCCTGACCACGAGGCAGGGTTTTCCCTGCTTTCTGGTGGCTGGAGGAAGATGGGCAGTAGGCAAGCTTGGGAAGCAGGCCGCACCCAGCCCTGGTCACAGCTCAAAAAAGAGAACAACATGCAGGGGAGGGCAAGAGTTTGAGAGATCAACATAGAGGGGGTGCCTGCTCCAAGCCTCCACGGTGTGCCTGGGGGCAAGCCCCCAGTAGGTAGACACACACAGGAGGACTGCTCCGAGCCTCAGATGTGGCTGGGGGCAGGTCCCCAGTGGCGACACACACACACACACACACACACACACACACACACACACAAAAGGTGCCTGGCAGACTGGGGCCATCATAAAACATCCACTGAGGGGTCCCAGACTGTGAGAGGGCTGAGGGACTCCCTCCACCCCGAGTGCACAAATTTTTGTGCACCGGGCCCCTAGTTTTCCCATAAAAGGGAAGAGAAGGAAGAGGGTTTTACTGTCAGGAAAGTTTGGCAAACATAGAAGTCTTTTCAGTACATTGGGCAAAGCTATTTGTCTTACATAAATTATGTTCATAGTATTTTCTAACTCTTTATTTTGAAATAACTATAGATTCATAGAAGTTCACAGAAAATGTACAGAGGACTCCTGTGCACTCTTCCTCCAGTCTCCTCCAATGTTAATATCTTGCACAACTACAGTACAACACCCAAGTCAAGAAATTGATATTGATAAAATCTATAGAACTTGTTTAAGTGTCACCAGCTATTTCATGTGTGAGTGTGTTTGTGTGAGTATGTATGTCCCTATGCTGTTGTTTCACATGTGGAGCCTTGGATAATCACCACCACAATCAAGATGTTCAATTGTACCCATCACCACAAGACTCCTTTCTGCCACCACTTTATAGCCACAACCATCTTCTCCTTCCCATCCCTAACCCTAATCCCTGGCAACCAATACTCCATTTTCCATCTCTATTATTATGTTACTACAGGCCTGGTGCACAAAATTCTTGGACGGGTAGGGTTCCTAGGCCTGGCCAGTGATCAGGGCCGATCAGGGCCTTCCTTTGTTCCACGCCACCCCCTGCTGGTCAGTACACATCATAGTGAGCAATTGAACTCCCCGTCTCCTGGTCAAACTCCTGAGGGGACATTTTGCATATTAGCCTTTTATATATAGAGATTTCACTAATGTTAAATAAGTGGAATCATCCAGCATGTATACTTTTGAGATTGGCTTTTTTCATTTGGCATAATTTCCCTGAGATTCTGCCAAGATGTGTGTTTCCCTGAGATTCTGCCAAGATGTGTTTTTCATTGCTGAGTAGTATCCCATGGTGTGAACATACCATGGGTTGTTTAACCTCAGTCACCCATTAAAAGAAATCTGGACAGTTTACAGTTTGTGGCTATTAAGAATAAAGCTGCTATAAACATTCATGTACAAGTTCTTATGTGGAACTAAAGACATTTCTCTGCGATAAATACCCAATTGTGGATTGCTGAGTTGTATGATTAGTCCATTTTTAATTTTTAAAAATATTACTGGGCTGTTTTCCAGAGAGACTGTAATATCTTACATTTCCCTCAGCAGTGCATGAGTGACCCATTTTCCCTGCATCCTTGCCAGCATTTGGTGTTATTGCTATTTTTAATTTTTGACATTCTCATATGTGTGTGATGATATATCATCGTAACTTTAATGTGCATTTCTCTAATGGCTAACAATGTTCAAAATCCTTTCATATGTTTATTTGCCACATGTATAACCTCCTTGGTGAAATAGTGTCTTTTCTGTGTCATGTCTAGTTTTCTAACTAGATTATCCTTTTAAAAATATGTATTTTATTGATTTTTTACAGAGAGGAAGGGAGAGGGACAGAGTTAGAAACGTTGATGAGAGAGAAACATCAATCAGCTGCCTCCTGCACCCCCCCCCCCCACTGGGGATGTGCCTGCAACCAAGGTACATGCCCTCGACTGGAATTGAATCTGAGACCCCTGAGTCCGCAGGCTGATGCTCTATCCACTGAGCCAAACTGGCCAGGGCTAGATTATCTTTTGATGTTGGGTATTGAAGGTTATTTATATATTCTAGATAAGTGTTTTTTTTTAAATATGTTTTTATTGATGTCAGAGAGAGGAAGAGAAAGAGAGAGATGTTTGAGGGTGAGAGACAGATGGAAATATTGATGAGAGAGAAACATCAATCGGTTTCCTCCCAAAACATGCCCCGACTTGGGATCAAACCCAAAATCTGGATTTGTGCTCCAACCAGGAATAAAACTAGCAACCTACTGAGGCACACCACTGGGCTAGATTAAGGCTTTTGTCTGATAAGTGATTTGAAAATACTCCCCTAATCTCTAATTTGTCTTCTTTTTGTAGTCCTCACTCAAGGACATGTTTTTATTTATGAGAGAGAGAGAGAGAGAGAGAGAGAGAGAGAGAGAGAGAGAGAGAAAGAGGGAGAGAGAGACATTGATTGGTTGGTTGCCTCCCATTTGAACTCTGACCAAGGATCAAGCCCTAAACCTAGGTATGAGCCCTGACTGGAAATCAAGCCCGCCACCTGTTTGTGAACGGGAAGGACCTGTTTGGTACAAAACTCCAGCTGAGCCACACCGGCCTTTCACCCTTTGAACAGGGCCTTGTGCAGAGCAAACACCTTTATTTTAATGTGGTCCAGTTCATCTAATTTCCTCTCCTATAAATTAGGCTTTTGGTGTGAAGCCTAAGAACTCTTTACCTACTCCTAGGTCTCAAAGATTCTCTCCTGTGTTCTTTTCTACAAGTTTTACACTTAAGTTCGTGATCCATTTTTAGTGTTTTTTGTTTGTTTGTTTGTTTTTTTGCCAATTATTCCAGCACCACAACTTGAAAAGGCTATTCCTCCTCCATTGAATTACTTTTGCACTTTTGCCAAAAATACTGGGCATATTTGTGGGCCTGTTTCTGGGCTCTCTATTCCATTCCATTGATCTATGTGTCTTTTTATTCAATACATTACTATTGATTACTATGATCAATACTTTTCTTTATTTTATTTTTCCCCATCACCATTTATCCCTCCCTGTACTTTTCTTCTGCCTGTGTTCAGTTTTTAATATTGGTCTTTCCAATTGGTATCTTTTTTTGTTTATTTTTTTCCTCAAAAACTTCTAAAATTAGCTAATAATTAGGTGCCATGAAGGTGACTAATTTTCTGATTTCTCTCATTCTTATTCTAGTAGGAGACTGAGTCAACTGTGATAAAATCTCATCTTACCTTGTCTTTCTGGATTTGAGGTTTATCCAGGCAATCAAAAGGGTTCTCCTTGTAAGTGCTAATGGCATGTGATGCATGAACAGTCTGGGATTTTTCTCAAGTCCATTGAATTCATAGAATCATGAGATCATACCCAGAAGCACTTAGAATCATCTGTAGCACAATATAAGTGCTCAATCTATACATCAGTTGACTTGTGGTTACTTTATAACAACTTGTTTTTGTTATTTAGAGAGGAGAACGAACTGGGGAGGGAAAGAGGAGTTCTCATCTCTTGACTATTTAAATTTGCCAGAATCTTAACAAAGCTGCAAGGTAAACATTAGTGCATTACTCTCATTTTAGCGAGCAGGAGGCTGAGCTTCTTGGAGAATGAATAACTTCAGGGTTACAGAGATTGGTGCGGCTTCTTTTATTTGGGGAAGTGTGTATGGAGAGGTGATTTAGGCCAATAAGTCTGAGGCGCCTACAGCCAAGTTATATCATTCCCGGAACTGTGACTCTGATGGGGCTAACTCATCCATGCATAACCTTTGCACGGTAGAGTGAGGTTGTGAAGGGAAAATATTTATCCATGTGTCCTTCCTGCTTTGCCACTCAGAGGTGCTTTCCCAGTTGAGGTCCCATTTGGTCATGTTAACGGAAAATCCTGTTCTCTCTTCTGTAAGTCCGGCTTTCTTTGAAGTTCAGAGCCCAAGGGTCCTCACTCGGTGCAGAGTCCCTGTTCTGTGTTCTCTCACTTCATCCTGAATCTGGACCTCCAGACAAGTCAGGAAAAGGAGCCGTTTGTCCTAGCCGCTGGCACGGTGGCTCCGCCTCAGTTCCTCTTAAGGAGAGGCCAACAGACCGGCCCTCCCGCCAACCTGGACACGTTGCTGAGGCCCGTGGAGGCCCGTCAGGGAGCCCAGGTTCCCATCTGCCTTCTCTGTCACCAGGTGCTGACGCGGGGTGGCTCATGGCTGACTTCTCTTGGGGCTTCGGAGGGGCTCCCTCTCTTAGCCCCAGGACAGGCATGTCTTTCCCCCAGCAGTGCTGGCTCCTTCCAGCCTACTCTCTCTTGAAATGTATTTTTATTATTGATTTCAGAGAGGCAGGGAGAGGGAGAAGCTATAAACACCAGTGATGGGAGAGAATCGTTGAGGTGGAGCCAGCAACATGAGCATATGCCCTGAGAATCCAACCGAGACCTCCTTGTTCATAGACCGATGCTCAACCACCGAGCCACGCCAGCTGGGCTCCAGCCTACTCTTATTTCCTAGTCTTGCTTCTCCCCGTCCACCGAGTTTAGAAGGGCCTCCTTTTGATGAGGCTCTCAGACTTACTCAGGCAGAAAGCATCAAATGTGACTGTGACCCAGTCAGTATGGGTCAGTGGTTGAGCATTGATCTATGAGCCAGGGTGTCACGGTTTGATTCCCAAACAGGGCACATGCCCAGGTGTGGGCCCGGTCCCCAGTGTGGGGGTGTGCAGGAGGCAGCAATCAATGATTCTTTCTCATCAGTGATGCTTCTCCTCTCTCTCTCTCTCTCTCTCTCTCTCTCTCTCTCTCTCTCTCTCTCCTCTGAAATTAATAAAAATATGTTTTTTTAAATGTGGCTGTGATAGAGAGAAGCCAAGGCCTAGATCACCAAGAGGAAATAAAAAGAAATGGAATCATCTTTCAGAAGCTGCTGAGATGCTCCAACTGGTTTGGCTCAGTGGATAGAGTGTTGCCTGCGGACTGAAAGGTCCCGGGTTCGATTCTGATCAAGGCCATTTTCCTTGGTTGCGGGTACATCCCCAGTGGGAAGTGTGCAGGAGGCAGCTGATCGATGTTTCTCTCTCATTGATATTTCTAACTATCCCTCTCCCTTCCTCTCTGTAAAAAAATCAATTATATATATATATATATATATATATATATATATATATATATATAATTTTTTTTTTAAAGAAGAAGCTGCTGAGGTGAGAGTGGGTTGTCAAGGACAGGAGGGCCTATGAAAGTGACCAGCACTCCTAAGAGTGTAGTAATATGCCCCAAACTAGGATAATGTATTAATCATGCTTTTTACTTTCTGTATTTTATGCCAGTTTGACACCTTGGGGCCCTGCTGGCTGAGGAGAGAGTGTTCCTCCTGGGGCTAGCTAATACTTGGAGACAGGTGTAAATAATGTGCCCGTTTCTATGCAAGCTGGCCAATCCAGAGCCCAGACTCCCAGCCACCTCCTTCATTTTTCTCACACACTGAGCCAGTTTCCTTCCTGCCCTAAGTCACCACAGGGCCAGGCACCAAACAACTGGAGACCACCCCGTGGCCCAGAGCCCACTGAAATTATTCAAGCGAGCCGACCCACCCCTTTCCCCCTGGAAATCACAGTGAAGTCTGGGGCCCATGCTTTCCCTCACTTCTGCCTCCTGACTCCCCTGCGTGGCACTACATGGAGTGATGGGCTCATCCTCTTCAGAACTCCAACAATACAATCTTCTTTCCATGGCATTAGCTTCTGTGTCATCATGCAGTCACCTCCATAGATTAAAACCCCCGGGTACAACCAAGAGAGATGGCGCTTTTCATAAGTCATGGCATTAAACTCCCAGCTTCAGGAAACGGGCTCAGTGGAGCCGAGATCCTTCCCAAAATCCCACAGTTTTAATGCAGAGCCAGGAAAAACCCTCAAAATTTTTCAACTTCAAAGCCCAGGGTTTTAAAAATATAACCTGAGCCCGAGTTCCTTGGCCCTATCTTGCTCTCAGTTATAATCACTTGCGCTCCTGCAATGGACTGAATTGTGTCTCCCCCAAATCCACATGTTGGAGTCAGTGTGACTATATTTGGAGATTGGGCCTTTAAGGAAGTGTAGAGGTTAACTAAGATCCTAAGGGTGCTGTCCCCATCCAGTAAAACGGGTTTCCTCTCCAGAAGAGTAGAAGACATCAGCCCTTTCTGTGCCATGGGAAGGCACAGGTAAGCCAGGAAGAGAGCCCTCCCCAGACCCTGACCATGCTAACATCCTGACCGTGGAATTCCCACCATCAGAACTATAAGAAAATAACCTTCTTTTGTTCTTGCCATCCAGTGTATGGTATTTTGTTAGCACAGTGCCAGCTAAGCAGCTCCTACCTCATGTTTTCACCTTGGCAAATCACTTCTCCTCTCTGAACTTTCGTTACCATCTTAACCGTAAGTTGTTTTATCTGTAAAGCCACAATTCTCAAATCAAGAACAGATCCCAGTTCTGCTGCTGATTTCGTTGCAGAAAGTCACAAAAGATGATCTCATGGTAAACCAGACATCGTTTTAGAGGGCTGAGGACACAAGGAAACATGGAAAGCAGAGATATGCAAGGAAACTCCACAAAGTATGAGCCCTTTCTAAGGAGAGGTGAGACCCACAGCTGCTCTCATCACTGGAGCAATAGCAAGAAGAACCCACTGAAGATAGTGTAAGAAAAACTGGCTAAATTTTAGCCAACATTTAATGGCCACATAGGGGCCAGAGTGACAGACTAAAATTCCAAGGACATCCAGCCACAGAGCAAGTCTGCACCTGTCCTCCACTCTCTCCTGTGGGCCTTGCTCAGGGGTAGCAGCAGAGAGTTGGGAGGACAGAGGGCATGGCCCTCTGAGGTACCTGGGACCTTCACAGAGAGAACGCTGCTGCCCTGCCAAGGCCAGAGAGTCGGCAGCAAGGCTGACAGAGATCTCCAGGCACAGAAGGAGGCGAGACTGGAGAACAAAGAAAACTCTCCAGAAACCAAATAACCTGGCAGCTTGTCCATAAAGCAGAGCAGCCCCTCACAGTTCTGAAAACTGGTGACATGGCTGTGAAGCCCAGGTGGGTCTCTAGGGTCCTGTTAGTTCTCAGGTGAGGATTAACAAAAAGTAAAATAAGATAAAATTAAAAATAACTAAATAAAATAACAAATGGATAAATTGGACTTCATCAAAATTAAAAACTGCTATTCTTCAGAAGATGTTAGGGGACTGAAAGACAAGCCACAAATCACAGAGTAGAAGGCAATATTTACAAAGCAAATATGTGATAAAGGACTTGTATCTATTTTAGAGAATATAAAGAACTCTTAAAACTCAGCAATAAGAAAGCAAACAGCCTATTTTTAAAAATGGGCAAAGATTTCAGCAAACTCTTTACCAAAGAACAAACACAAATGGCAAATGAGCACACAAAGAAAGGTGCAGGAGAAACCAAGATGGTGACATAGGTAAACACCTGGAATTGCTGCCTCGAACAACCATTCTAAAACCACAATGAAAAGAAAACGGACACCACCCAGACTCACAGGAAGGCTGGCTGAGTGGAAATTCTACAACTAGAAAGAGACTGAGACTCAGAGGAGGTGCGGAAGTAAAGTGCAGAGGTACGGAGGCGCGCAAAAAGGCTGGCAACTGAGGACGCAGTTGTCTTTTTCAACCCAGAGGGAGTCACAAGCTCCCTATGGCTCTGAACTCCAGTTCCAGGTGAGTTTCTGGGGACCCAGACTCATACGGGGAGAAGCTGGACTGTCTGGCACCAGGAGGCTTTTTCTTGGTGGTGCCCAGGGACACTGAGACCTGGTGCCTCTTAGGGCAGGGCTGTGAATCAGTCATAGCTCCGCCTTGTTGATTCCTCGAGACCTCGCCCCACCCAAGCTGCCCAAAGAGGCTTTTGCATATAAAAGCCTGGGCAGCCTCAGGCAGAAGCTAAAATAGCACCTCCTTAGAGATCCAAGAGCCAGTGTACCCAGTGGTCAGAGCAGGACCACCCACATTACAACTCCTCAGATCCAAAAGGGACACACTCAGGGGGCAGACTCAGTGAGCACCAAAGCCCCACTGAAGCAAGTCTTGCCCCGTAAGGGTGTCTCCAGCACAGAGGTTCTCCCACCATAGATGCAGGGAAGCAACCAAAATGCAGAGACAAAGAAACAGGTTACAAATGACAGAAATGGAGGAAAGCAAATGACTGGATACAGGGTTCAAAATCATGGTTATAAGGTTTTTCAAGAATTTTCTAGAGACTACCGATAAATTTAATGAGACTCTCGAGGATATGAAAAAGGACCAGCTAAAAATTAAGCATACACTGACTGAAATAAAGAATAATATACAGAGATCCAACAGCAGACTAAAGGATCGCAAGAATCAAGTCAAAGATCTGAAATACAAAGAAGCAAAAAAACACCCAACTGGAAAAGCAAAAAGAAAAAAGAATCCAAAAATATGAAGATAGTGTAAGGAGCCTCTGGGACAACTTCAAGCATACCAACAACACCAGAAGAAGAGAGAGAGCAAGATATTGAAAACCAATTTGAAGAAATAATGACAGAAAACTTCCCCTACCTGGTGAAAGAAAAGGACTTACAAGTCCAGGAAGTGCAGAGAACCCCAAACAAAAGGAATCTAAGGAGAATCACACCAAGACACATCATAATTAAAATGCCAAGGGCAAAAGACAAGAAGAGAATCTTAAAAGCAGCAAGAGAAAAGCAGTCAGTTACCTACAAGGGGGCATCCATACGACTGTCCACTGATTTCTCAACAGAAACTTTGCAGGCCAGAAGGGAGTGGCAAGAAGTATTCAAAGTGATGAATAGCAAGAACCTACAACCAAGATTACTTTACCCAGCAAGGCTATCATTCAGAATTGAAGGTCAGATAAAGAGCTTCACAGACAAGAAAAAGCTAAAAGAGTTCATCACCACCCAATCAGTATTATATGAAATTTTGAAAGGTATCCTTTGAGAAGAGGAAGAAGAAGAAAAAGTAAAGATAGAAATTATGAACAACAAACACATATCTATCAACAAGTTAACCTAAAAATCAAGTGAATAAAAAATCTGATGAACATAGATGAACTGTTGAATAGACTAGAATTAGGGGCATAGAAAGGGAGTGGACTGACAATTCTCAATGGAAAAGAGGTGTTGGGGGTGTAGGAAGAGACTGGACAAAAATCGTTCACCTGTGGATGAGGACAGTGGGGGGATAAGGGCAGAGGGTGGGGTGAAAACTGGGAGGAGGGGAGCTATGGGGGGGAGGAAGAGAACAACTGTAATGATATGAACAATAAAGATTTTTTTTTAAAAAGAAAGGTGCAACATCACTCATCATTAGGGAAATGCAAATTAGAAGCAAAATGAGGCACCGCTACGTACCTATTAGAATGGCTAAAATTTAAAAGGCCGACCATACCATCCATGTGTTGCCAAGAAGTCATACGCTGGTGGTGGGAACCTAAAATGGCAAAACTGCTTTGGAAAACAGTTTGACAGTTTCTTAAGAAGTTAAACATGCATTTATCATGTGATCTAAGCATTCTAACCCTAGGTGTTTGCCCAAGAGAAAAAAAGCATGTGTTTATACAAACACTTCCACACAAGTGTTCGCATCAGCTTTATTTGTTATAGCCAAAAACTGGAAAGAACCCAAATATCCGTCAACAGGTGAGTGGATATAACAAATTGTGGCAAAGCTATACAATGGAATAGTGCTCAGCAATAAAAAGCGATAAGCTGCTGACACATGCAAAGATATGGGTGAGTCTCAAAATAATTAGGCTGAGTTAAAGAAGAAGCTAGCCAACAAAGAGTAGATACCATGTGATTCCTTTTATGTAAAACTCCAGAACATGCAAACTCACAGACACAGAAACCAAACCAGTGGTTGTTTGGAAATGGGGTGGAGGGAGAGATTACAAAGGAGCACAGGAAACTTTGGGAGATGATGGATACGTTCACTGACTTGGTGGTGAATGCCCAGGGGTGCATATTGGTACATATGTCAATCAATTTGTACATTTTAAATATGTGAAGTTGGCCTTGACCAGTTTGGCTCAGTGGATAGAGTGTCAGCCTGCGGACTGAAGGGTCCCAAGTTTGATTCCAGTCAAGGTCATGTACCTTGGTTTGCGGGCACATCCCCAGTAGGAGATGTGCAGGAGGCAGCTGATCAGTGTTTCTCTCTCATCAATATTTCTAACTATCTATCCTTCTCCCTTCATCTCTGTAAAAAAATCAATAAAATATATTAAAAAAATAAATACATGAAGTTGATTTTATGCATATTCTACCTCAAGAAAGTTGTTTTTCAAAAACAATGAGATATCACTTCCTATCTACTAGACAGGCTACAATGAAAAGTTCTGCTAATACCAAGAGTGGGGAGAAGTGGGAACTTTTATCGTTGCTGGTGGAGTTAATTATGCACAACTGTTTTTGGAAAACGAACAGAATTTAACAAACACTTATCCTATGTGACCCAATAACTCCATTTCTTGGATAATACTCAAGAGAAGAGAGTGCATATGTTTGCCAAAAACATGTGCAAGAATGTTCATAGCAACTTTATTCATATTTACAAAAATGGAAAATTCATCAATAATAGAATGGATAAATTGTGGTATATTTATACAGAAAAAATAAACTATTATTACAAAGTGGCAACACATAAATGAATCTCAAAGACATAAGATGGTATTAGATGAGCCACACATGAAGAAAAATATGCTCTTTGATTCCATTTTTATGAAGCCCAGAACAGGAAAAACTCATGGTGATACGGATTCAAAGTGTGGCTGCCTTTGGAGAAACGTTGAGTGGAAGGAGGCATAGTGGACTTTCTGGGGTGCTGGGTATATTCTGTATGTCTATCTCTGTGTTGATTACAGAGAAATATGTAAAAAATTCTTCAGTTAGAAACTTAAAATTTGTTTCATTGGAGTGACTCAGAATTTTTTCCTCAGGAAAAAATTAAGTCATACATCCACGAAAAGTAAATCAGCAGCAGCAACAACAACAAATAAACGGATATTCAAATCCCATGGTTTGAAGAGGGAGAGACTGGTAAGGAGAAAGAAAGATGTGTAGAACGTAATTTCAAGAAATCAGGAAGGGAAATTTCATTCCCCAAGAATTTCTAATCACACGTGGTGGTTGCATTGGCTGGATCTCACAGAGTCTTTTTTTATTTCATTTTGTATTTTATTATATATATTTTAAGTACAAATTACATTTATTTGCCCCCCACCTTCTGAGAACTTTTCTTCACTCCTTAAGGACTTGCTCCTTACATGGGCTTTGGTGAAGTTGGTGGGGCTGCACCCGCAGGTCTAAATCAAGGTGGGGGTGTCCTGGGCTTCAAGAGAACGATTCCTGACTGCTTTGCTGTGAATGGCGCAGCTCACACAGTAATGCAGCTTGGGAAGCACACAGGTGTCAAAGACACTGACTTTGGAGGTGTCCTTAAGTGCTTTGGCCTCCACTATGTTTCGAATGACAAACTCCTTAATGCCTTGTCCTTGGGCATGCACCGGGCACGGTTGGTGCAGCGAATAGGCTGCACATGCCTCAGCCTTTTTTTTGGCACAACCATTATTCCTTCTTTTCTTGGTCATCTTGGAAACAGAAACTTGAGAGAACTTTTTAAAAAATTTTTTTTAGAGAGAGAGAAAGAGAGATCGATTAGTTGTTCTACTTATTTGTGCATTTGTTGGTTGATTCTTGTATATGCCCTGACTAGGGATCAACAAGTTATTCTTAAAGAACTTTATACAGATGCAACCTTGGTGTATCCAGACGATGCTCTAACCAAAGGAGCTAGCTACCCGGCCAGGCCTCTCAGGGATCTTAATAGGTGTGACGTCTCCCTTCCCTAATCCTGCTTGTCTACTAGTATATTTATTTCAAGGGATATGATGGAATTTTTAAAATTGAAATTTCAATTATTGTTGTAAATGTTAGAGAAATCAAACTATGACATGAATGACTCACTTTCCTGAGTTAGGAGCTTACTGCTTCAACCCAAACCTTTTTTTCTGAGCTGAAGGATCTCAGGATTCATCTGTGTACATGGCATGCTTACCTGGGATCTCAAGCAAAACATATTCCAAATTGGACTTATCACCTATTTCCTACCTATCCTATCCTCTTCCAGGTTTATCCACCATCCTGTATTCCTCAGAACTGGCCCATCAGAAACTCCAAAATCAAGCTAGCTGTTTCCTTCTACCTTATATCTCCCCATTCAAGCAATAAAAAATTCTGCTGATTCTGATCCCTCCATATCTTTTATCTCCTCTTGCGCATCCTGCATTCTTCTAGCTCAGCCTTTTCATCATTTATCTTGTAAATTGTAATAGCAGTTTCTCAAAGCATGGTTTGTAGTCCACAGTAATCCAAAGAGACCACGAAATTATTAAAAAAATGAAAGCTTATTTTCATTTTTAAGGACTACTGATGTACAATTCCATATATTTTCATTTGTATATACAACAGAGTATTAATAACCACATACGTGAGTTGCTAAGGATTACTGAAATTTTGTATTAGTAAATTAAAATTAGACAGTAATAGAGTTTACTGGTTAAACTCCATTCTACAAAGAAATCTGGCTGAATGCAATGTTATTGTACATAAGTCGTTGGAATTACCCCGATCTTCAGAAACGATGCCTGCTATTAGTGTCATGGTTTTCAGTTCCTGCTTTTTATTGATTTTTAATTCTAACTTCCCATAAATGTAGATTTGTACCATGGTGCTCTAGGTTTATAGTTTTTCTTAAAGATCTATATACATTTTGATTTAAATAGTAACCACACACAATTCTAATGCTAACGTAGATGTATATATTATAATCCCACCAAATTTTGGTTTAAGAAAATGATGTTTCATTGGAATGACTCAGCCCTTTTTCTTCAGGAGCATGACAAAGGTAGGATAAAGGTAGGTATGGGATCATTTCTGACCCCTGCAAGGTGGACCACAATCAAAAGAGTTAGAAGATCACTTCTGTACTATTATCTTGCCTTTAACTCTTTCTTCTTTCTGTGCACGCGCGCGCGCACACACACACACAATCACTTTAGACTGTACTACCAAAGGGTGGGTGATCTTTTTTACACAAAAATATAATTGTGTTATTTCTCTTGCTCAGACTACTCCAGAGTTTCTACATTGCTCTCAGCATTTATTATTAACATATTTTACGTACTTTGCCTTTAAGAACAAATGAATAAGCCCTGACCGGTTTGGCTCAGTGGCTACAGCATTGGTTTGCGGACTCAAGGGTCCCAGATTCAATTCTGGTGAAGGGCATGTACCTTGGTTGTGGGCACATCCCCAGTGGGGAGTGTGCAGGAGGCAGCTGATCGATATTTCTCTCTCATCGATGTTTCTAACTGTCTATCACTCTCCCTTCCTCTCTGTAAAAATCAATAAAATGTATTTAAAAAAAGAACAAATGAATAAAAAATAAAGCTTTGACCTTCTTCAGAAAAAAATCCATATACATATACACACAATATAATTTTACAGAATTTAGAGGTTTTGCAACACTCCTAAAGCCCATCCAAAGATCTAAGGATCCCTCACTCAGCTTATATAATTTAAAAAAGTGAATCTTAGCCCTAGCCAGTTTGGCTCAGTGGATAGAGTGTCAGCCCCAGGACTGAAGGGTCTTGGGTTCAATTCCAGTCAAGGGAACATATTTTGGTTGCAGGCTAATCCCTGGCACGCGTGGGAGGCAACCAATTAATGTGTCTCTCTTACAGTGATGTCTCTCTCTCTCCATCTCTCCCCCTCCCTTCCACTCTCTCTAAAAATCAATGAAAAAATGTCCTCAGATTAACAAAAATAAATAAATAAATAAATAAACAAATAAACAAACAAATAAATAGTGTATCTTCTTTGAATAGCGTACAAGATCTTTTACCTACTTAGCCAAACTCTTAATTCCCACTCCCCACTTTGAATTTTCAGAACACACCACATGTTCTCTCTTATACCTCCTTTTGTAAAAATTTTTTTAAAATTTTACAATAGTTTGAGATTTACCTAAAATTGCAAAGATAGTACAGATAGTTTCTGTATACCCATTCCCCTTTCTCTTATTATTAACATCTTACATCAGTATGGTACATTGTTAAAAGTGATGAATCAATATTGATATGTTATTATTAAAGTTCATGCTTTATTCGAATTTCCTTAGTTTTTACCAAATGTTCTTTTTTTTAAAAATCCTGACTGAGGATATTTTTCCCATTGATTTTTAGAGAGCGTGGAAAGGAGGGAGAGAGGGAGAAGCATCGATGTGAAAAAGACACATTGCCTCCCGCACACACCCCAGCGGGATCAGGGACCAAGCCTACAACCGAGGTGCCTGCCCTTGACTGGAATTCAACCCGTGACCCTTCAGTCTGTGCGCTGATGCTCTACCCACTGAGCCAAGACAGCGAGGGCCCAAAATGTCCTCCTTCTTTTCCAGGATCCTATCCACGGTACTATATTGCATTTAGTTACTATGTCCTTTTTATTTTAGTTCATCTTGGCTACAGTATTTCATACTTTCCTTGTTTCTGATGACTTGGACAGTTCTGAGGAGTACTGAGCAAGTATTTTGTAGAATAACCCTTAATGAGGATTTCCCCCATGTTTTTTCTCCTGATTAGGCTAGGGTTATGCGTTTTGGGGAAGAAGACAATAGAGATCACATATATTCTGTCACATCATATCTAGAACACATACTATCATCTTATCACTGCTGCCATTGGCCTTGGACACATGGCTGAGGTGATGCTGATGACCTTTTTCCACTGGAAAACTACTCTTCCCACCCTTCCACGCTGTGCTGTTCGGAAGGAGGTCTCTCTGCACAGCCCACACTTGAGGAGCGGGAAGTTGTACTCTACTTCCTTGAGGGCAAAGGACCGCATAAATTACTTGGGATCCATTTACATGGGATATTGGTCTATTCTCCCTCTCTCTTATTTTTAAATACGTTTTCCCTCTCTCTGAAATGCTGGGCTTTTCAATGGCTTACCACATGTCAATGGCTTACCACATGATTTCTCGCCCATGTCATGACATCTACTGGCTCAGCAAGTGGTCTGTCTGTTTCCTTAGTCTCTCAGGCACCCAACAGGTCCACCCCCGGGGTAGCTACGCTTCTGACACATCCAACTTTTCCCAATCGCCAAGCAGACGAAAGGGCATTGGAGGGTTTTGCACCAGCAATTAAGTGCTTCAGGTTAGAGGTGACACAAGTCATTTCCACCCGTAGCTCCATCACGACTGATCCTGAAAGGAGGGCACCCAGGCAGGAGGGACCCCTGAGGTTTCCACTGCAGTCTCCTGCCCCCCTGCCCAGGAAGCAACATCCCATCTCCCTCCAATTCTCATTCAGCTGAGGTGCTGTGAAGCCTGCGTTGTCTCCTCCCCACAGACCTGGGTTCCCTTCATGCTTCTGGGCACTCTGTACAGACCAGCGTTAAAGCCGCTGTCACACTGGATGTAACTGTTGGCTTGCATGTCTTGTAGGGAAAACAATCATGCTTTTCCACCTTGGGATCATCCTCAGCATTAATACAGGGTCTCCTACATAGAAGATATCCAATCAACTTTTATCATTTATTGAGTTAATTAATGGACAAATTACTAAACTGTATAGCCAGGTGTTACACGTGACCTTCTTCCATAATTCAATTGCTCATATTATAATCTCTCGGCAACTGAAGTAAAAAAATTTTCCCCTTACTAACTTTAAATGAAGTGTCGAATTATACCTTCAAAAATGTTTTACCTCCACTGGCATAATGAATCCTGTGTCTCAAACATGTGGTCTTATTTCTAATTTATTCCAGGGGTCCAACTTAACTTTGATTAAAAAATTATCCTCTCTGTTTTTTAAATTCTAGGCTATCTTGTGTAACTGCCTTCTGATGTTTGAGAGGCCCGCCCTTCCACAATTTGTGGTTGGCTTTTATACGTAACTTTGCATTACTTTCTTGCATCATTTGTAATGTCAGAATCCTATTTTAACACAAGTGGTCAAGAGAAGAGAGCAACACCTTAATTGTAGGTGAAATGCATTTTTTTTACACCATGAATTTGGCAATTTTGCTAATTGTCTACATTGTACATCTGAGTGTGCTTCTCACTGGGAAAGCTGAGGAATAGCCTGAAGGGAATGTAAGCCTCAGAGAGCTCAGAGTGATGAATACAAGGACATTATGACAGTAAAGCACAGTGATTGACAATAAAGTCATAGATGACATGTGATTGACATGTGTGTTCTAAACACTGGATCCTCTGAGTTCAGGGCTGGCATGCTCCAAGTGCAGAGTGGGTTGGGGGAGAGAAAATGGAGGTACAGAGGCTACTTGGAAAGTCATGTCAGTAGTCCCAGCATGAAATTCAGGTCAACCAAATCCATACATCACAGCACACAGTTCCTAACTTGCAATGTGATTGAATTTCTTACACACAGAAGGTATTTTAAGTGTAGTTTTTGTATTTTTAGGTTCATTTTATTCCCAAAATTAGTACTCATGTGTGTATGTCTGTTAACTTTTGTATTTCAGAAGATAACACATTAAAAAAAACAACTTTAAAATATTTTTACTTGCTAAATGTTGAAACATTCATTCAGTTTTAAAGCAGTTAACCAGTCTATATTTTTATAACACTTCTAACTTACTAAGTTACTCTTTTTAAAATATATATGTACTAGGGGCCTGGTGCACAAAAATTTGTGCTCTCGGAGGGTGGGGGTCCCTCAGCCCGGCCTGTGCCCTCTTGCAGTCTGGGACACCTTGGGGGTGATGTCCACCTACTTGGCATGCCTGGCCAGCTTGGGTGAGGGGTTGAGGGCCATTTTCAGGCTGCCCACAGCCCCTTCAGGGCTGGTGAGTGCAGGCCTGGACGTTTCCCATCAGAGGGCCCACGATCGCACACGCCTGGTGGGCCCCCACCGCTGAGGCAAGACACCTGGCACAGAGCTGGGTGGCAAGCCAGGGGCGGACGCTGGTGCAGGATCCCTCGGTGGGGCCCTGCTGCTGAGCAAACACACCTGAGGTGGAGCCGGGCAGCGAACTGGTTTCG
>PVJC01021182.1:0-28468 GCA_004026665.1 Murina feae | reverse complement strand
CCTTAAAGCCCCTCACCCAGGCTGGTCAGGCACGCCAGCAGGTGGGCATCCCCCGAGGGGTCCCAGACTGTGAGAGGGCACAGGCCGGGCTGAGGGACCTCCCGAGTGCACAGAGCGGCTGCAGGGCGGGACAGCGCAGGACCCAGGACCCGTGATGGGAAAGAGGCGGCAGGGTTGGAGGGCACCGGGAAGCGGGTAAAAGGCGGCGGGGGGGGGGTCTCGGCCTGCTTGGTGGCTGCCCAGGCCCTTTGCAGGGCATCGAGGAGCGGGAAAGCAAGGCTGCAGGGGCCGGGGTCCTGCTTGGCAGCTCCCCAGACCCCTTGGCGGCACCGGGAAGTGGGAAAGGAAGGCAGCAGGGGACAGGTGAGTGGGAAAGAGTTGGCGGCCTGCTGGGCGGCTTCCCAGGTCCCTTCCGAGGATCAGGGAGCAGGAAAAGGCTGGCCTGACCATGAGGCGGGGTTTTCCCTGCTTTCTGGTGGCTGGAGGAAGATGGGCAGTAGGCAAGCTTGGGAGGCAGGCCGCACCCAGCAAGAGTCTGAGAGATCAACATAGAGGGGGTGCCTGCTCCAAGCCTTGACGGTGTGCCTGGGGGCAGGCCCCCGGCAGGTAGACACACACAGGAGGACTGCTCCAAGCCTCAGATGCAGCTGGGGGCAGGTCCCCAGTGGTGAGACACACACATACACACACACACACACACAAAAGGCGCCTGGCAGACTGGGGCCATCATAGGACATCCACTGAGGGGTCCCAGACTGTGAGAGGGCACAGGCCGGGCTGAGGGACTCCCTCCACCCCGAGTGCACAAATTTTTGTGCACCGGGCCCCTAGTATAGTTAATAAAAGAAAGAGAATATTTTTTCCTTCAAATCATTTTAAGGCAAATCAAAAATGTAGATGGAAAGATCAAATCATTCCAAGACTTGAAAATCTAAGTATATTTACAAATTATTTCAAAAGCATCCTATATAATAAAAGCCTAATGTGCTAAGTGTCCAGTCATCCAGTTGTCCATTCAACCAATCAAAGCATAATATGTATTTGTGGATATTTCACTTAATATACCTAAACCTTGTTAGTTAAAATATATCCCATATAATAAACAACTAATATGGTAGTTAGACCAGATGGTGGAACAAACTTCCAGAATTACCTCCCAGAATGGTCAGTGGGTGGGGAGTGGGGCCATGGGCCTGCGAGGCTGCCAGGGCAGTGAGGGCCAAGGAAGCCGGAGCTGCGAGGGCCTAGCCCCTTGCATGAATTTTATGTCTGTGATGCCCATAAGAGCTCAAGCTGATTCAGCACCTACTATGTGATATGCACTCTGGTAAAAATGTTACATATATTTATTTCATTTTTCCTCAAAAATCTATGAGTTCTGTAGAATTTCTAGAATTATTTACAGAAGAAGTGATCTTTCTAAAGGTTATGCAAATAAATAGTTGAAGAGTCAGGAGGCAAATCCAGAACAGTCTAATCACAAATTCTCCATTTTCTTAACTTCCCTGCTATACTGTCCCTATAGAATAACCAACAATTAAGGTTTGCCCAAGACTAATGGAGTTCCTGGCATGGGAGTCTTAGGCAAACTGAAAACAAAGTAGATTATAGACTTCAGAATAAATTCTAAGTTACCTAGTGCTCTACAGATACAAGGTGGTGTTATGCAGTGATTAATAAGTAACCATAATGTCACTAGAGGCCCGGTGCACAAAAATTGGTGCACTTGGGGGCATCCCTCAGCCCAGCCTGTGCCCTCTCACAGTCTGGGCACCCTCAGGGGATGTCTAACTGCCGACTTAGGCCCGTTCCCCTGGGGAACGGGCCTAAGTTGGCAGTCAGACATCCCTTTGGCAGCCTGGGAGCCCTCAGGAGATGTCCACTTGCCACTGGGGAGCAGGCCTAAGCTGCAGTTGGACATCCTTAGTGCTTCTGAAGAGGCAGGAGAGGCTCCCACCACCACTGGTGTACTGGCAGCCATCAGCCTGGCTTGTGCCTGAGAAAAGCTCCCCCTCTGGTAGTGCACTGACCACCAGGGGCAGCTCCTGCATTGAGAGTCTGCACCCTGGTGGTCAGTGTGTGTCATAGTGAGCAGTCATTCCCAGTTGTTCTTCTGTTAGGGTCAATTTGCATATTACTCTTTTATTATATACTAGGGGCCTGGTGCACAAAAATTTGTGCACTGGAGCGGTGGGGGGGGGGGGGTGTTTCCTCAGCCCGGCCTGTGCCCTCTCACAGTTTGGGACCCCTCTGGGAATGTCCACCTGCTGGTGTGCCTGGCCAGCCTGGGTGAGGGGCCAATGTCTGTTTGCAGGCTGGTCAAGCTCCTCAGTGGAGACCCTCACCCCAGGGGGTGTGGCAAGCTGGATGAGGGGCTAAGGGCAGTTTTCAGGCTGCTCACAGCTCCCACTGACCCTCTGGGCCATTTGCCTGGGAAACAATGGGGTGGTGCTGGCCACCCCATAGGCTTCCCAGGAGGGGACATGGGGTCCCCCGGCGGGTCCTGTCTCCCCAACCCCCAGGCTTCTCCACCCGGGAAGCCATTCCAGTGGTGCTTGCCACCCGACTGGCCTCCCAGCAGGGGGCCGCGGGGTCCCGCCAGCTGGTCCCTGCTTCCCCCGGAAGGCTTCTCCACCTGGGAGGCCATTCTGATGGCACTGGCCACCTGATCAGCCTCCCAGCAGGGGGCCGCAGGGTCCCGCCGGCTGGTCCCCGTTTCCCCTGGAATGCTTCTCTGCCTGGGAAGGCATCGGCCGGCCCAGGGCACCAGATGCCTTCCCAGGACCCAGGCTCCCAAGATGGCGGAGCCTGGGGCTGCGGCCTCCGCCATCTTGGCTAGGCTAATTTGCATACAGTCACTCTGATTGGCTGGTGGGCGTGGCTTAGGCAGTCCCGAAGAAATGGTTAATTTTAATATTACGCTTTTATTAGTTAAGAAGATAGAGGCCTGGTGAATGGGTGGGGCCGGCTGGTTAGCCCTGAAGGGTGTCCTGGATCAGAGTGGGGGTCCTGCTGGGTTGCCTGGCCAGCCTAAGTGAGTGACTGATGGCTGTTTGCAGGCTGGCCACAGTCCCTTTAAGGTGAGTGTCCCCCCCGGGATGCCTGGCCAGCCTGGATGAGTGGCTAATGGCTATTTACAGGCTGCCCACGTTTTCTTCACGGAGCGGGTTCTGCTGGGGTGTCTGGCCAGCCTGGGTGAAGGAGTGAGGGCCGTTTTCAGGATGGTCATTCTCCCAGCAGGGACCCTCACCCCATGAGGGTGGGGCCATTCTGGGTGAGGTGTTGATGGCTATTTGCAGTCTGGCCAGGCAACCCAGCAGGAGCCCCTACCCTGAAGGGGCTGTGGTCAACCTGCAAACAGCCATCAGATCAGCCACTCACCCAGGCTGGCCAGGCACCCCAGCAGGACCCCCCTCCGTGAAGGGAATGTGGCCAGCCTGTAAATAGCCAGTAGCCACTCATCCAGGCTGGCCAGGCACCCCAGGGGGGACACCCACCTTGAAGAGACTGTGGCCAGCAAGGCTAGCTGGAAGCAGATATCTGGGTTTTATTTATCTTCTATAATTGAAACTTTATTGCATTGAGCAGAGACTACAGCTTGCCTAGGAAGGCAGCTTCCTCCATCTCCAGGGCAACAAAGCCTCCTGTTTGCTCTAGCTCTGTGGCTCTGGCTGCCATCTTGGTTGGGTTAATTTGCATATAGTCACTCTGATTGGCTGGTGGGCATGGCTTGGGATGTAGCACAGTGATACAATTAGCATATTACTCTTTTATTAGATTAGATAGGTAAGAGCCAATAGCAATAGCCTCAGAATTCTGACTCTACTGGTAAAATTTATGTAACCAGGAAACACTAATCACTCTGCCTCAATTTCCTTATCCTATATAATAAGAGGGTAATATGCAAATTGACCAAATGGCATAATGAACAGAACACCCTTGACCCCTCACCTAGGCCAGCCCCACTTGTGCGGGTACCTCCCTCCTGATCGAGGGTGGGGCCAGCCAGCAAACCAATCCTGGACCCTCGCCCTGGCCCTGAGCGGGCACCTGGACCCCAATTGAGGGTGGGGTCACTGGAAAACTGCCTGTGGACCCTGGTCCTGGCTGCCCAGCCCCCGATGGCCCCTATCAGGAGCAGGTCAGCTGGACCCCACCAGTGCACAAATTCATGCACCAGGCCACTAGTCTATAAAGAAGAACAATACACCCACATCTTGAATTATTGGGAAGGTTTAATTATTAATATTAAATGGACTAAGTACAGGTCATATTACAGAACCTGACATATGATAATACTTACTAGGTTTTTATCTATTGTTATAGAATACTTATTCTGTTAGCAAAGTTAGAAATATATTCATATTTTTAATGGGTGAGGTTAGATATTATCACATACCTACTACTCTCTTTATCAAAAAAGAAAGAATTTAGCATTTTTTTCACCAATGGGGTACAGCCCTGAAATACTCTAAGAATGGTTTTAAGTTTGCAGTCTTTTTTTTCCCCCCTACCAATGGAGAATTCCTAGTTTAGTGAGATAGCACAGCACAATTAAAATCATGCTTTTATTTGCATGACATATTTACACATTACTCTTATACATTTGGTATTCTCAGATATTTTGTTCTTGATGTTTTATATTAAAAAGCACATATTTTACTGTACAAAGTAATTCAAAAATATTATAAATGATGGTTAATAACATACAAAATTTAAAAAAATTTTTTAGGATATACAACGCAGTCATACACTCTTTAAAAGAGGGGACATTACAAAGCATTTGATTTTTTTATTGACACACTCTGAGTCCTACTAGATAATAAAAATATTCTGGACCTTCAGGGGAATGAGGTCCTTGTCATGCAGCCCCTTCATGGCTATCAGAGCCATATTTCACATGCAGCTTTATTCCCTGTGCTGATCTCTGATCCCTTGGCATGCTGCCTGCCAAGCAGGGGGTGAGGAAGTTCCAGTTGTTTTCTTGACTTGGTTATGTCCTGATAGCCCACTTCTGACAATAACATGTTTATAGGTCCATGCTAACAATATTTTGACTTTCTGTGAACTGTGCTTTTTAAAAAGCTTAGAAGTTGGAGCTCTTCACTTGAGTGAAAAAGGTGAGATGACCATGTCACAGGTCCTATGAGGACTGTAGTTTTACCTAGTGGCCAGAAGGGGAAGGTAGAAGTAACCTAGAAAGTTCTGCAGTTCAGATAAGAACTAAGAGGAGGGGATTAGTCATGGAGGGAGCAAAGGAGTAACATCAATCTTAGAGCAAAACAAAAATGGAATGTTTACTCAATTGATAAAAGAAAGTTATTCACATATAAAATGTTTTATGTACCCTACTCATCTGGGGGACAAAAAGGAGGCCCATGAGGGAGATTAAGTTACAGATCTTTAGTGTGAATGGTCCTGATACACTGATGACACTGTCTTTGTTTTGTTTTGTTTAAATGATATAGTACTTTCTCAATCCACCAGACTAGCCCTTAAATAACAAAGTTCTTTGGGAATTTCTTTTCCAATATTTGTAAACTTGTGTGTGTGTGAGGCAGGAGGGGTGTGTGGGGCGGGGAGGGGGAGCTCTCTCAACAAACTTCAGAAGTGCACACATCTGGTGTACTACTTTTCAGTCCTTCTTGAAATATTGTAAGCACACGATTTCTTAAGTGTTTAATTTAAAATCAGAGAAATGTGTGAGCATTAGAAAATCCGGTATTAATTTCTAGTTTATATGAAGCAGAAAAAAGCAATAATTGCTTTCATGCATGTATTCACAATTCGCTGACTCTCTATTATGAGATGTGATTTTAAGGAGATTAGTCTAGTGCATTTAAGTCATGGTAAATTCTATAGAATGATTTTGCTGTAACACACACTATTTAAAAATATATTTAAAAAGGAAGTCATATTCAGAAACAGCTTGTATTTGTCAAAAGAAATGCAATAAAAAGATTACTTCTGATGTTTTTTGCCTCCACAGCAGCTTTAAAATATTAGTATTAATACTTTTGAAAAGATGTCAATAGATTAATGCACAGAGGACTTTCATAGAAAAATAAAAATACTTATTGCTATTGCAGCTTTGTTTAACATTGAATAAGACCCAATTTTCAAATGATTAATATTTATTTAAATGCAAAATAATTTAAATCTTTCTAAAAATTGAAATACATAATTATTACATTTTTTAAAATTATATATTAGATATACTATTTTCAAATACTTAGGCCTTGATGATAAAATTATTTATCAAATATTCTATACCATTAATTAGCATTTTGAAGCAGATCAATTCAATTCTCTTGCATCCTAAACACACTGTAAAAAGCTAATAACATCAAATGTATGCACTGTGACTAAAAAACTAAATACACACAGCAATAATGGTTAATAGAAGGAACTAACTTGGTTGTTTTTGTACTTACACCTTTTATAGGCTGTAATTTTTACATTTTTAGGTTTTTAGAAAAGAATCCAATTTTACAGTTTACAGAACTTTATTAATCTTATAGTATCCTTATAAAACAGCTGAAGTTGAAAGTTCTGGGTGATGAGTAATTGATTCCTGATTGTTATGAATGAACTATTTTGTGGTATATCTTCCATCAGTAAAACTGAAATATGCACCTCTTACACAACGTCGGATTCACGTAGTTTGGTGTCTTCTGAAACTGTGTCCATCTGTTTTACTAGCACCTTCTCTTCCAGCTGTCATGCTGTCTGCTCAGTGTGGATTCCCAGGTGACCACAGTGGAGCCCACGCTGTGTGTCATGTAGCCGGTCACATTCAGAATTATTATAAAGCATCGGGATGCAATTCTTTATTTTTCTGTCTTTGTAAGCAGGTAAATATGGAAACAGAGAGTGATAGTGAGAGGAGTTAGAAGCATAAGTAAGCAGACAGGCCAGCAACCAATCAGAGAGCAGCACAGATAGACAAGGAGCAGGCCTTTAGCAGGTTTAAGGGGAAGAGCAGAATGTCGTGTGGCAACCCATTTGGGTCCCCTCCCAGAGCGGGGAGCCGGTGTTTGCTTGCAATAAACTCCTGCCTTGTTTGAACTTCTCTGATCCCTGGCTTCATTCTTTGATTTTGTGAGACACAACCCCAGGAAGAATTCCTGCTGGTCAGTTCCAGTATCAATAGCTAAAATGAAGAATACTGGGCAAAGTATGGGAACAGGGTCAAGTATGAGAAAAAGCTATACTAATGAAAGGGTAATACGCTAATTAGACTGGACAGACCAGGCATCTTCTGGACATCTTTCTGGACATCCTTTCTGACAAAGCCAGGGCCAGGCTGAAGCCACTCAGGATCCCAGGTGCTTACATTGGTCAGAGGGAGGGAAGCCCAGGTCTGGGTTGCCTGTGACCCGCCAGAGAATAAAAGCCTCAGTCCCAGGTGTGGAGGCTGAAGCAGAGGTGTTTAGGGGCAATGAGGCAGGCAGGCGAGCAGTTAGGAGCATTGAGGCAGGGAGGAAAGTGATTAGGGGTGATCAGGCAGGCAGGTGAGTGGTTAGGGATGATCAGGCAGGCAGAGGCAGTTAGGAACAATCAGGCAGGCAGGCAGGCAAGCAGTTAGGAGCCAGTGGTCCCAGATTGTGAGAGAGTGCAGGCTGGGCTGAGGGGACCCTCTCACCCAAACCCCCCATGCATGAATTTTGTGCACCGAGCCTCGAGTATATAAATGAAACAAGCTCTTAATCTTCACATCTGTTCTCTATGTTCAACTTGACGATCTCTAAAACAAAAAGGCTTTGAGTCATTTTTGTCAGGCTGTATACCTGCATAGATAGGAAAGCCTGTGAAAAAGAGGCAGTTATGGATATCATTAAAAAGGTGGAAAGCAAAATTAAAGCATGAATAACATTCAGTTTTACTTAATGTACATATTGCTCTTTATAACATACAGCAACTTTGAATATCCATTTAAAAGTGATGGATCTATTTCCCATTAAGATTGCTAACTCAAATGATTGCTAAACCTTTTTATTTTTGGAAAGATCATTTAAAAAAATCAAGTATTACAACTGAAAAGTCTAATGTCTTTTCTTTTGGTCCTTGAACCTTTGTAAAAGTAGCAATGGTGTTATAAGAATTATCATTATAAACAATGAGTGAATATGTGTATTGACTAAGTGACAAATAGTCACTTCCACCCTCCCCCATTATTTATGTTTAAAGTTGTAAGTAGATTATTTTTTCTTTTAAGTCCATAACTGAAAGCACATATGAAATAATAAAATGTCTTTACCATCATAGGTGCCCAATTGTATCCATTTTAAGCTTGAGTTTCAGAAAGTCATGCTTCAGATGAAATACTACCATCGTTACTGTCTCTAAAAAACCATAATATCACTGCACTGTTATTGTGAAGAAGGCTGACATTTTCTTTCATGAAAACACTAGAATTACTGACTAATATCGTGAAAGGGATGGCTAAAACTGTGCTTCAATGTTAGCAATTTCCCTTTCTCGTTGTATCTTCTTTACAGATCATCTTCCTTGTAGGAGTTAATAATTCAGAAGTATTTCTATTGAAATATTCACTGGAATGATTCAATAGTATTTTCAGGTTCTGCGATATTAAGAGTAACAGAAAGTTTTCAAAGTTTTTTTATTTTAAAATTTTACTAGAAGACTTTTTAAAATCTTTTTTCTTTAATTATAGAGAAACCTATAGTGAATAGAATAAATATATGCAGTCAAGTATCATGTAAAACAATATATATTTAAAATGATTATAAAAATAAATAAAATGATTATAATATATATGAGTCATATTTCATCTCTAGTAATTTTATAATATCCTGATATTTACTATAGAGGAATTTGTTAAAGTAAAAAAATACAACTTGAAATTGTAAAACACCAAGATCTAATATATGGCATATCTAAACTAATAAAAGCGAAATAGTAAAATTAACCGTTTCTCCGAGACAGGGTAAGCCACGCCCACCAGCCAATCAGAGCGGCTGTATGCAAATTAGCCCAGCCAACATGGCGGCCGCTACTCACGGACCTGAGTAAACGTTTAGGCAGCGTCCCTTGCAGCAGGAGCGAAAGTGATACTGTTTTCGGCCCTTGGCGGGCAGGCTCCGAAACATGTTTCAATAATGTAACAATCATAGAATCCTCAGGAGCTGAAGGGAACAGCAGCCTGGCCTGCCTTACTAAGAGTAACAAAGTCTCATTATAGACGCTGCACTGCTGCAAGGTGAAGCAGAGGAGGTTTCGTTACCTCAGCCCACCTCAGCTTAAAGGAACAGAAACCTGCGTCCAGCCAGCCTTGCTGGGACGTTGGGTCAATGGGAGCTGTAGGCAGCTTTAAAGCCCCTCACCCAGGCTGGTCAGGCACGCCAGCAGGTGGACATCCCCGGAGGGCTCCCAGACTGCGAGAGGGCACAGGCCGGGCTGAGGGACCTCCCGAGTGCACAGAGCGGCTACAGGGCAGGACAGCACAGGACCCAGGACCCGTGATGGGAAAGAGGCGGCAGGGTTGGAGGGCACTGGGAAGCGGGTAAGAGGTGGCGGGGGGGGTGTCTCGGCCTGCTTGGTGGCTGCCCAGGCCCTTTGAGGGGCACCAGGGAGCAGGAAAGCAAGGCTGCAGGGGCCAGGGTCCTGCTTGGCAGCTATCCAGACCCCTTGGCGGAACCGGGAAGTGGGAAAGGAAGGCAGCAGGGGACAGGTGAGTGGGAAAGAGTTGGCGGCCTGCTTGGTGGCTTCCCAGGTCCTTTCCGGGGATCAGGGAGCAGGAAAAGGCTGGCCTGACCACAAGGCGGGGTTTTCCCTGCTTTCTGGTGGCTGGAGGAAGATGGGCAGTAGGCAAGCTTGGGAGGCAGGCCGCACCCAGCCCTGGTGACAGCTCAAAACAGAGAACAACACGCAGGGGAGGGCAAGAGTCTGAGAGATCATCATAGAGGGAGTGACTGCTCCAAGCTTCCACGGTGTGCCTGGGGGCAGGCCCCCAGCAGGTAGACAGACACAGGAGGACTGCTCCGAGCCTCAGATGCGGCTGGGGGCAGGTCCCCAGTGGTGACACACACACATACACACACACACACACAAAAGGCGCCTGGCAGACTGGGGCCATCATAGGACATCCACTGAGGGGTCCCAGACTGTGAGAGAGGGCAGGCCGGGCTGAGGGACTCCCTCCACCCCGAGTGCACAAATTTTTGTGCACCGGGCCCCGAGGCCTATATAATAAAAGGCTAATATGCAAATAGACCGAATGGTGGAACAATGAGTCACTATAACACGCACTGACCACCAGGGGGTGGATGCTCAACACAGGAGTATCTGGTGGTCAGTGCGCTGCTCAGCCAGAAGCCGGGCTTACAGCTGGCAAGTGCAATGGCAGTGGTGAGAGCCTCTCCCACCTCCACAGAAGTCAGACATCCTCCAAGGGCTCCTGGACTGCAAAAGGGTACAAGCCAGGCTGAGGGACCCCCCTCCTCTGAATGCACAAATTTTGTGCACCACACTTCTAGTATTTTTATAATTCAGAATAGCTATGCAAAATTTAACAAATTTAGAATACTGTGATATGATTTGAAAAGTGTTTGAGTTACTATGATTCAAATAAGCTCTGTTTATCGAGAATCCAAATATTCTTGCTATGTTGGAAGACAGGGTAAAAATCTATTTTCAACAGTTTTAACCTAAGTCATTCATTCTGTTTTTAGACAGCTAGAGTATGTGTCATTCATTAGCAGGCTATCATATAAAATGATCATCGGCTCATAAGGTTCTCAGGTTTCATAGACCAATCAGGGATAATTATTTTTTCAAGTCTCCATTAATGGACAAGAAGACAACTCAACTCTGTACTTAGAAGTATACAATCCATTTATTTTTTTCAGTAAACTAGTTCAGCAACACATTTCAGCTTTTTGTTTATTTTGAAAAATATAAATCAGGTACCAATGCAATATTGTTGTTTAAAAAGGAAGTTTAATCTAACATTATACTATTTGCATGCCCTTCAGATCTAAAGGTGCAAAAATCCAGATAAACTGAACTGATGCATGTTTGCTCATCTTGAAAATGGAATTATACCATTAGTTGGTAAATAACATAATCCTTCAAAACCTTTACTAGTTTATCAGAGTATCAGCTGAGCAGATCTCTTAATTTATTAGCATGGCATGTCTAAAAAAAAATAGGAATAGTAATAGATGAACTTGGTATCTCTCATCCATATTTTCTTTAACTTCCTTACCTACAGAGGATTTATGTATTTATGTATTTATGTATTTATTTATTTATTTATTCTTAATTGAATTTATTAGGGTGACATTGGTTAATAACACCATTCAGGTTTCAAGTGTACAGGTCAACAAAATATCATCTGAATACTGCATAATGAGATCATCACCCAAAGTCAAGTCTCTTTCTGTCTCCATTTATCCCTCCTCTGCCCACTTCCACCTCCCCAACCTCCCATTTTTTCTGGCTATCACCATACTGTTGTCAGTATCTATGTCATACATATTTTTTGCTTAATCCTTTCAACTATTTTTCATTCATTCCCCAAACCCTCTCCCCTCTGGCAGAAATTATTTATTTATAAACTAGGGGCTCAGTGCATGAATTTTGTGCACTGGGGATGAGGGTGTTCCTCAGCCAAGCCTGCCCTCTCTCACATACTGGATCCCTCAGGGGGTGTCCTACTGGCAGCTTAGGCCCACTCCCTGATCCCACTGGGGAGTGGTCCTAAGCCACAATCTGGCCTCCCTTTGTGGGAGGCACCAGACTAATCAGGGGAAGCCACCAGCCCCATCACCCCACTGCTGCAGCCACTGCCAGTCACTGCAGCCACCAAGGTATTTTTATCAACACGGACTCCAGTCCCATCACCATGAAAAAAATGCCAATTTTCTCTAGGCATTTTCAAGATATATCTTTCATAGGATATAACATTTCTTTCTTGCTTGCTTTCTTTCTTTTTTATCCTCACCTGAGAATGTATTTCTATTGATTTTTAGAAAATGTGGAAGAGAAGGGAAAAACAGAGAGAAACATCAAAGTGAGAGGAACACTTTGATTGGTTGCCTCCTGCATATGCCCTGACCTGGGCCCTGGCCAGGGAGGAGCCTGCAACTTAGGTACATGTCCCTGGTCAGAAATGAACCCAGACCCTGCTGTCAGCAGGCCCAGGCATTATGCATTGAGCCAAACCGGCTAGGGCAGGATATGACATTTCTTAGCCCTCTAGCGGTGGACCTTCATTTTTTTCCTCCAGGAGTGTGGTGGAAAAACCCTAGATTGTCTTTTTGGATACTTATTACCCAAGTTACTAATAATATTACCAGTGGCAGATAGAGAGCTTAGCCAATGAGCGGTAAGAAAAGGTGTTTCCTCTGTAGTTCACTCTGATCACTGGCCCCACCCTTGCCCCTCCAATCCCAGCTCCACCCCTGCCCAGACCTGTAACCTCTGCCTGAGGCTGCAGGCCTGGGCAGATGACCTCCAAGCCCCTCTGATCACCAGCTTCACAGAGCCCTGGCCTCTGCAATCACCAGCTCTGATCCTGACCCTTGCCATAGCTGGCTCTGCCCTTTCCCCACTACAGCCTCTGGCCAAGGTTACAGGCCTGGGCAGGGGAATCTCCAGACCCCGCCTGCATTGCCAGCTCCGCCTGTGCCCTGACCCTTATGATTGCAGGCTCTGCCCCTGCTCCTCTGATCGCTGGCTCTGTGGAGCCCAGGCCCCTGCAATCTCCAGACTTGTCCCTGCCCAGTCCTGAGACCTCTGGCCCAGGCCTGGGTAGGGCACCCTCATTCCCCTCAAATCACTGGCTCTGCCCTTGTCCACTCCTGAGGCCTCTGGCAAAGGCCTCGGGCCTGGGCAGGGGACCCCAGCCCCTACTGATCACCTGTTCCAACCCTTGGGCCTCCTGCCTCCCCTGCCACCTGCTTGGCTAACAGGCCTGACCACTTCAGTAGCGGGGCTGAGCCAGACTGGGCGCTGCCATCTTGTGACTATGGGGGTGGCCATCTTTGTGATGGAGTGACCCCTAATTTGCATATTACTCTTTTATTAGAGAGAATGTTACTAGAAGCTTGATGCATATAATTTCTGCAAGGGACTCAGCCCTCTCAGCCCAGGCTTCATCCAGAATGCTGTCTGGAAGGTCATCCAGAATGTGGTTCAGCTGTCTGGTCTAACTAGCATATTACGCTTTTATTTTTATAGATTTTTCCTGACTTTGACTCATGACAGCCAATGAGTTCCATCACAATATCACTAGTTTTCAGTTACACTTTTTTTTTCTAAATGTATTTTCCTTCAGTATAATTTCAATTCTCTGAGCTTATTTCCCTTTGAATCTGATTATCTTTCAGTAAATAAGAAATTATAATATGCTAGGGATGATATATAATGTTAATTATTTTATAAATTATTTTACCATTATTATTTTCCACTCCCTCATTAAAATTAATTGTATTATTTTCATAAAGTGCAGATCTAAATTGCTTAGGGTGATGAGTTTTAGCAAATGTACATACCTGAGTATAACCTATTTCTCAGTTCATTAGAATTTCCAGAGAAACAGAACCAATAATATGGATAGATGAAGATACGATTACAGGTATATAGACAGATAGGAAGAAATTTACTACGAGTGATTTGCCCATGCTAATATGGAGGCAGAGAAGTGCCACCGTGTGCCATCTGCAAGTGGGAGACCTGGGAAAGCCAGTGTAGTTCCAGTCCACATTGGAAGGACTGAGAACCAGGGAATCAGTGGTGAAAGTTCCAGTCTGAATCCAAAGACACAGGAACCAGGAGCACAGATGTCCAATGGCAGGTGAAGATGGAGGTCTCAGCTCAAACAAAGCAGGTGTGTCCTTTCTCCGCATCTTGTTCTCTGGGCCCTCCAAGTAGTGAATGATGGCCCCGCAACGGTGGGAGCAATCTTCCTTACACAGCCTAGCTATTCAAATGCTAATCTCTTCTGGAAACACTCTCACAGACCCACTCAGAAATCACGTTTTGCCAGCTATCCGACCATCTCAGCCTAGTCAAGCAGACACATGCCATTGACCACGCATGCAACATGTTTATATTTATCTTGCTTGCGTTTCCTCGGCTTCTGCATTTTGTATTGTATGTCTTTCATCAATTTTTGAAGGTTCTCAGTTGTTCCATCTTTTTTTTCTCCCCGTTTTTTCTTTTTCTTCTGCTGTATTTTCTCTTTCCTTTTCAGCAACTTGATTGCATATCTGCTGGGCCATTTCGTGCTATATCACAGATCTCAAGATCTTTTTGAAGTCTTTATTTTAACCAATGTTTTCGATGTAGATATTTTTATTAATTTCAAGTTCATTTTTCCACTGCTCAGTACTTTTTTTAAAATTTAACAGTGAATTCTCTACTTGTGATATTTTATTTTAATTTAGTATTTCCTTTCTTTGTCCCCACATGAATGTATCCCATAGCTTACATTGTTTATAATTTTCAGTATGTTTTTTTAACATTCTTATGCTAATTACTTAAAGTCACTTTCTAATAATTTAGTATCAGGGAAACCTCTCTTTCTGCTTCTACTGATAGTTGTTCTTACAGCTTTTGGTCATATTTTCTTACTTTTGATACGAGTGTAATATTGTCAACATTTGTAAATGTCATTCCAGAATATTGATTGAGGAACTGAATCTATTATCTAAATGATAGTGGCACATGATCTGGGCATTTTTAAATGTCAGCTTCTAGTTCAATGTGTACTTCTTTTTTCTCTTTAGTCTTGACTAATACTTTCTGTGCCTAGTGACATCTCTTTAAAGGACCAGGTAGGAGGGTTTCTTTCTGCTTTTCTGTCATTTCCCTACCCCTTACCTCATCTATGGTGAATTTTCCTTCTCTGAACACACTCCCTATAATGAGAAGACCCATAGGTCTCTACACTCTTAAAAAAAAGTTGTTAAGTGCCCATCAACAGATGAATGGATAAGAAAACTGTAGTACATCTACACAGTGGAATACTATGCTGCTGTAAAAAGGAAGGAATTCTTACCACTTGCAACAGCATGGATGGAACTGGAGAGCATTATGCTAAGTGAAATAAGCCAATCAATGAAAAAAAAAATACCACATGACATCACTCATTTATGGATAATAAAGACCATTATAAACTGATAAAAAAAAATAGATACAGAAGCAGAGCAGCATCAAACAGAGTGTCAAACTACAGCAGGAAGGCCAGGGAGGGCTGGCAGGGGGGAGAAGCGAGGCATAAGAGATCAACCAAAGGATGCATGCATATAAGCATAACCAATGGACACAAGACACTGGGGAGGTGGGGAGGCCAGGGGAACGTCAAGGGGAGAAAAAAAGGAGACATATCTACTACTCTTTGTAATATTTTAAGCAAGAAAACAAAATTTAATAAATAAATAAATAAATAAATAAATAATTTTTTAAAAAATAAAATAAAATATTCTAACTGGGAAAAAAAGGTGAATCACTTTCTATAAATTTCACTTATGTTTCTTTGCAGTTTAATTCTCTGATGGCTTCAAGAAAGCTCTGATATTTTACCAGGTCTGGTTGTTGTTTTGTTAGTGTGAAAGCAACAATCTGTTGCAATTATCTTTTAAGCATATATTTTTATAAGGATCGCTTTCTCAAGTGCTTTACTATTATGTTTAGGTGCTCTTTATAAAGGATTGTTGATTTCTTAACCATCCCACTTTAAACTGTCACAGAGTTTTTCATGGTTTTAATAATCTAATTCCTGCTTGGTCTTAACAGGAAACCAAGAGAGTTATGAGGGTTCTTAAAAATCTTAATTAAAGTCTTGCTATCATTTATTTTTTCTTTTTATAGCTCTAACTGTTATATTAAGAAAACAATAGCATATTCAAATATGAGTCTTGCATTAAATCTAAAATCCATTAACAAACAACAGTTATGAACATGTGCATGCATGAGATTGATTTAAAAATGCATGGCTTAATTTTCCCAACACTTGAATTTGGCTCATGATCTTACATTTTCTTAAACTCCCAAAATAACCAAAAATTCTCTTTTATTTGTTCCAAAAAATTTTAGATCTAATTTAGTCATCATCCTTCATATCATAATATACCATAACACTTTATTAAGAAAATAATTTTCTAATGTTTGGCTTTAATTAGGGTAATCTACAGATTTTTTTCACTTAACATGGCTTAAATAACACTGTTTTACACTCTGCAATATGCTAAGGAGAAGCAGTGCTGAAATATTCATGTTTGTGATCCATTGCAATTATTCCCTTGTGCTTTCTGGGTTTTGCAAGAACAGAACAGAGGAGTTACATAACATAAGTATCATCAGTACGGGGCCTTTTGAAATAAACTTTGTAAATGGAATACTTGGGAACATGTTATGTTGGCCAAAGAAAATACTGAAACTAAATAAACTTCTTGGTGATGTCTTAGAATTTATAGAACACACACACCAAAAGGTTATAATTTTAATAGTTGTAGGAAGATAGTAACATAAAAGTACAAATTAAAACACCAGGTGAGCAAAGACTATCAGCATCTGTATATATCATTTTCAGACAAATTGGAACAAGATGAAAATAGTAGGAGATGAAAAGTAGAGAAGGTTACAACTTCACACATATGGTATTCACATATCACAAGCAAGGAAGTTGGGACTCACAGTGGTCAAAAGCCTTACCAATAACACAGAAAATAAAAATCATTATATTTGAGGTTTATATTATTTGTACTAAGTGATGAAGGAAGGCTTGTACTTAATATCTTTATTCTCCCAGCTGGCTAGTGTGGCTCAATGGTTGATCATTGACCTATGAACCAGGAGGTCATGGTTTGATTCCCAGTCAGAGCACATGCCTGGGTTGAGGGGCTGATGCATGCAGGAGGTAACTAATCAATGATTCTCTCTCACCATTGTTGTTTCTACCTCTTTCACTCTCCCTTCCTCTCTGAAATTAAAAAGAAATTAATCTTTTTATCCCAAATCATGGAATCTAATTACTAATTTCTAAAAAATATCTGGGTGATGCCATCTCTGAGATAAATAGAACAAAATGTGTGTGTGTGTGTGTGTGTGTGTGTGTTGCATGTCTTTGAATATGCATGCCTGTGTTTGTGACAAATATTTAATCTAAAAGAAATTATTTTAGATTGTGTATGTAGGGATGGCTGTAATATTTGCAGTAGATTGGATTATTGTCCTTGACTTTTTACTCCCTCCTGTGGGGTAACTGTTGTGTCTTCCTTCTATGGACAAAGTATACCTACTTTGACACATGGATGGTGGTCTTGACCATGTGTCTTATATCCCTCATGTATGCATAATTCAGTGATAGTGGTATGGAAATAAACACATTAGGTAAAGAGCTATATATGATAATTATTTTCTTCTTTTTTATCATACTATTTCTTCTTTCTGTTCCTTATTTTCACTTATTATCAACCCATACTGAACTTCCTATATCAAGTAATTGTACTCTGCTAGCACCTGGGAAGAAACTTATCCTTTAGAAACTAATTGTAGATGAAGGGAGGAAGGTAATGGCTGTGGAGAGAAAGTTCTGAAATAATTAATTACATTAAATTATAATGAATATGAAGATAAACAATCCAATAAAAAAAACTGGGCAAAGCACCTAAATAGACACTTTTTGAAAGAGGACATAAGGAAGGCCTAATGATATATGAAAATTTGCTCAAAGTCACTAATCATCCAAGAAATGCAAATCAAAATGACAATGAGATATCATCTCATACCTGTCAGAATGGCTATCATCAGCAAATCAACAAACAAGTGCTGGTGAGGATGCAGAGAAAAAGGAACCCTCATGCATTGCTGGTGGGAATGCAGACTGGTGCAGCCACTATGGAAGACAGTATGGAGTTTCCTCAAAAAATTAAAAATGTTACTCCCATTTGACCCAGTGTTCCCCTTTCTAGGAATATATCCCAAGAAACCAGAAACACCCATCAGAAAGGATATGTGCATCCCTATGTTCATAGCAGCACAATTTATAATAGCTAAGATTTGGAAACAGCGTAAGTGCCCATCAGCAGATGAGTGGATTAAAAAAATGTGGTATATCTACACAATGGAATACTATGCTGCTGTAAAAAAGCAGGAATTCTTACCATTTGTAACAGCATGGATGGAACTGAAGAGCATTATGCTAAGCAAAATAAGGCAGTCAGAGAAAGATAAATATCACATGATCTCACTCATTTGTGGAATATAATGAACAACATAAACTGATGAACAAAAATAGGTCTAGAGACATAGAAGCATTGAACAGACAGTCAAACCTCAGAGGGAAGGGGTGGGGGAGGTTAGAGATCAACCAAAGGACTTGTATGCATGCCTATAAGCATAACCTATGGACACAATAGGGGGATGAGGGCATGTGCTGGGTGGTAGGAGTGCCAAGGAGAAGTCAATGGAGGAAAAAGGAGACATAGGTAATACTTTTAACAATAAAGAATTAAAGGGGAAAATGTAATGGATAGAGATTTACTTAAAGATCAAGAAGGCTATGTAAAATAAATCCATTATTTTCACTTTGTGAAATCAAGAGAAAAACTCAGAAGTGATGACATTTATGGATTGCTATGTCCATTATAATATCTGTGACAGCAGTACAAAAATACTATATAATGGATATAATTTTATTTTTTACTCAAATAGTTATATAGTTTAAAGACACTTTCTATACCAGAAAGCAATATTCCACCTACAACAATAAAATAGCAAATTGAAAATCAGACCACTAAGATTTTCAGTTGGTCCATTGTTCTAGTCTCATTTGTTCTCTCATCATGTAAGATTGTCTATGAATATTTTCATGGTTGTTAATTCTATTATTCTTGAGGTAAGTTTAGAATATGAAGGGGAAATCAAGTGCTTATAATGTTTATAAGGATTACAGTAAAGTAGTCAGCTTATGTCACTAACAGTTTGATCCAGTAGCTACTAGATTAAAAAAAAAAAAAAAACAAGTTTTCTAATATACCAGAGTGTCAGCATTAAATGAAAGTTTATTCTCTCTAATCTGCAAAAACTAAGAAGAGATTAATAACTGATATCTACTGGCATTCTTACCAAGTGAAAATAGTAGGACACATGTGAAAAGGTAAACGTTGCAAAGTAATTGAATATTTTATTAGTTTAAGTAGTTAAATATCAGATTAAGTTTTATCAGAAGTTGACAGATCATGTTGAGAAGCTCATTTCAGAAACATGTTAGTTCCATCCTTCCCTCTCTGTAAAATAGCTGGCACCACCTGGTGAATCATCCGAAGTCAGGTATCAGCTTTAAACTTTGCAATGTGTGTCTCCTATAACCACAGATTGGAGCCATAAAGCAAAGTCATTCAAATTTGGTGCAAGAGTGTGATTTAGATTCTAAGGCATTTCTTTCCAACAGCTCTTAATGAAATTTTGACAATTTTACATTAAATTCTTAATAAAAAGTATAGTTGTCTTCTTTTCATAGCTTAATATTTAATCTCTGACAATTCTACTTTTCATTTTATTACTAAACATTTGACAAAATTTTAGTAGGTAAAGTCATTTTACGCTGGATTTTCACCCTTGCTGATTATCTTTTCTCTGCTGATTGTCTTTTCTCTGCTGTTTATCTTTGAAAATATAAATAAACTTAGTACAATGAATTGCATTTTGAATAGAATTAATTTTTAAGTGAGAAAAGAACATCATTTTCTTTCTTTCCTTAACCCTTACCACATTCTGTTGTCTCACATTAGAGACAAGACCCCCTCCCAACTGGAAGTCAGGACAGAATTTGACTCCAGGAACATCATGACACTTCCAGAATGGACCATATTGGGAAAAATACCACCTTCCTGAGAAGGCTAAAAGGCTAATTTCAATGTAACCTGACATTTGAGAGAAAGGGGGGGGCTAGAAATCTGAATCTGTGCCAGCAAGCCCAGTGCACATTCTTGATAACCTATAATTAAGTCCCTGCCTCTTTCCTAGAAACTGCAAGACCTGTTACCTAAACACAGAGACCATAAACTATGAACAGTGCGTAGTTAATGACCTGGTGCCTTTTTTGCAAAGCCTGCAAAAGGACCAGAAGCATAATCCATATCTGAGGGACAAAGACACCAGAAAGATATAAAAGAGAAGCTCCCTGCATATTACTTTGCTCAGAATTGGAAAATTATTTCACTGAGTCCATTGCGTAATAATTGTGTAACTCCTTTTCTCTAAAGCATTGCTTGGTTTTTCTCCAGTCCTCTGAAACATTCCCATCCAGACTTTGGTGCCACAAAGTTCAGAAACAATCCACCCTTGGAAATCTATAAAATCCCAGGAATTGACTGAGCCAGCATGAACTCACTCTGTCCACTCAGAAGCATACTTTCACTTCTTTCAGAGGTCCCCATCCTAGCCTGATTCATTTTCTCTACCTAAATAAAACTTCCTATTGCTCTCACTCCAACTGGTTCCTGAATTCTTTCCTCTATGAGTCAAGAGTTGGAGGGAAGGGCCAGCCCCAGGCATAGAACTTTCTGGTGACATATGGCTACAACCAATACATCCTATATTCTGCACTCAGAATATATATATTCTCAACATACCATCATGACTCTCTAATAGCTCTAGCCAACAGGTATTTCTTCAGCCATGGAAATATCCTACACTTTCATGCTTCTGTCAATGAAGAGCTGCATATACAAAGTTAGTCCCATAGTGTTGTAGAAGACTGAAGAAACCCAAGCGATGCTTCGAGAAATAGAGTTACACAGCTTTATTATGCCAGTGGTCTCAGAGAAGTTGCCTCCAGAGTCTGAGCAAACCAATACGGTGGAAGCCCTTCTTTTATCCCCTTTTGGTTTCTTTGTCCTCCAAATATGGATGGGGACTTCCAGACCTTCTGTGGGCTTTGCAAAAAGCCCCGTGGGTTGGGATGGGGGTCTTGAGATCATATCTAAGGGCCTGGCCTGGTGCCAGTGCTGATAACCCCCTCTGGGGTTGTACATTGTTCATGGTTTATGGCCTCTGTAAAATGTGAGCATTTAGGTAACAGGTCTTGCAAGATCTGACTGTAGAGAAAGAGGCAGTGACTTATTATAGGTTATCAAGAATGTACATTAGGTCACTGCACAGATTCCGATTGTTAGCCCCCCAAACATCAGGGCTACTTTGGAATTAGCCTTTTAGCCTTCTCAGTAGGATTACCATGGAGCTGAAAAATTCATATCACCTAATGGATGGTTTTGTAACTATCTTGGTGTCATAGTGCAATGCATTACACAAATACTTATCACTGTGTTACAGTTGCCCATAGTATTGAAAGGAGTTTTTAGGGGTAAAATAGGCAGGTTTAGGGAGTTTCTGGAATTAGGGGGACCATGGGGAAGGGAGGCTTAGTTGTTTGGGGACTTAGAGCTGGCAAAAGGCATACATTCACAAAAAATAAAAGGATAAGGGGAGAGGAATACACCCATTCACAGAGGATAGGAGAAAGCCACCGGGGTAGAAACAAAAGGAAGAAAGAGGAAAACAGATTTTTACAGGGGATAGAGAATTCTACCACTGAAGGGGGAAAAAATGGGGGCCCCACATGGGGTTTGAGCTTTGAAGCTGCTCAATCAGAGGGGATATCAGGACACAAAGAACTGCAATCTTTATAAATTAAAAAGAGGGGCTTAGTGAGCTTCCCTCTTTGAGATTCCCTCCCTATGTGGGAGTCTGTGCTTGTTTCTAATAAAATGTCCACTTTTTCATGTACCACCTTTTGTCTGTGGCTTCATTCTTCGAATCGACCTGGACAAAAACCCGGGGAAGAAATCACCTGTGCATACTGCCCAGAAAGAAACCAAAATCACCTGTGCATACTGCCCAGAAAGAAACCAAAATCACCTGTGCATACTGCCCAGAAAGAAACCAAAATCACCTGTGCATACTGCCCAGAAAGAAACCAAAATCACCTGTGCATACTGCCCAGAAAGAAACCACAAGTTTCAGTTTGGTTCCGTGTTTCAGTGTTTTGTGTAGTAACATGCTGTACAGGTTTGTAGCCAAAAGCTGTAGGGGGACAGAATTTGTCACCCGAAAGTATGTCTATTAGTATAAGGATTATTTTAGGCTGATTAATTTTAAAAGCAGACATGAGAAAAACTCTGAAAAACAAGTAGAAGTTGCCCTTGTAAACCATTTACATTTGTAAGGGAAATCCCCATTTATAAGAATGTCTCCTTTGCTATATCTGGAAGAAAAGAATGACTCTATCTTTGGAAACTCCTATCAATGCAGAAGACAAAGACTTAAATCTACATAATGACCTTACCCTTGTTTACGGTGTTTTTCCTCGTAACTTTCCACAAATGATCCCCCCCACCCCAAAATCTTTTGTCTGCAGCTGGAGATAGTATTACCAAGTGGTGACTTCAGACATTTTGGTGAGTAGTACAGTTTCACAGGGTCTCTTCCTTGTGTATAGGAGGTATACATGTTATTAATTTTGTTTTTATCTTAAAAATCTGTCTTTCATGACCAAAAGGTCTCTCAGCCAAGAACTCAGAAGGAAAAAGGGAGAATTAATTTTTCTTCCCAACAGAGTAATAGGCTGTTCCATATAGCCAAGATGCAGTTGGCTATACCATCTAGGTTTGTGTAACTGTACTCTATAATATTCACATAACAACAAAATTGCCTAATGACACGTATCTCAGGTTGTATACCCCTGTTTCACTTCACATCATGTTTTGAGGTTCTTCTATGCTTTTTTTTGTTTTTGTTTGTTTGTTTTTTCATAATGGAAAGAAAGGCTTTTAATAACAATCAGAAAACACAAAGTATTGCAGACACCTTAGTGTGACAGGCTGAGGACCCGGGTAAAAGAAAGAGTCCTTTGTTCCAAGCACAGCAGAGCCTGTCCGGGATGGCCACCTGCCAATATTCCGAGAAACAGAAACAAAATCACAAGGGAGCCCACAGGGGTCGTCAATATGAACAGGGCCAGAGTACAGGCCTTCTCTGGAGGCAAAGGAAAAACACAAGCAACTGGAGGGCGAAGGGAAGGAAACAATGTTACCAGGTCCATTTAAACACTAAGCCACCCAGCCATGTGGCTCCCTGGTTGACCAACAGGCCTAGGAACCAAGAGGTCCCTGGCTCGATGCCAGGGTTGCTACTCCATCCCCAATAGGAGGCTTGCTGGAGGCAGCTGATCGATTATTTTTTTTATTATTAACAGTATTGTAGATGTCTCCCCGCTCCCCCCTATTGCTCCCCTCCAACCTGCCCCCACACAACCCCAGGCCTCCACACACTATTGTATGTGTCCACAGGCTATGCATATATGCATATCTGTTCTTTGCTTAATTTCTTACCATACCCTCACCTCCATCCCCTCTGAGATCTGTCAGTCTGTCCATGTATCCATGCCTCTGGACCTCTTTTGCTCATTCATTAATTTTGTTCATCCAGATTGCCATTTGACCCAGTGATCCCATTTTTAGGAATATATCCTAAGAAGCCAGAAACACCAATCAGAAAGAATATATATACCCCTATGTTCCTAGCAATGTTATTTATAATAGCTACTAGTAAGATCGAGAAACAATCCTAGTGCCCATCAGTAAATGAGTGGATAAAAAGCTGTGGTACATTGATACAATGAAGTACTATGTGGCTGTTATAAAGAAGGATCTCTCTTTTTTTTATAAGTATATTTTATTGATTTTTTACAGAGAGGAAGGGAGAGGATAGAGAGCTAGAAACATCGATGGGAGAGAAACATCGATCAGCTGCCTCCCGCACACCTCCCACTGGGGATGTGCCTGCAACCAAGGTACATGCCTTTGACCGGAATCTAACCTGGGACCCTTCAGTCCGTAGGCTGACACTCTATCCACTGAGGCAAACTGGTTAGGTCAAAAAAGGATCTCTTATGTTGTGCAACAGCACGGAGGGACCTGGAGAGTATTACGCTAAGTGAAATAAGCCAGTCAGAGAGAGACAAATATCGCATGAATTCACTTATATGTTTAATTTAATGAACAAAATTTCCAGTCTGGTTCGAGTTCTTTCTCTCGTAAAATCCAAGAACGAGTTCACAAACAAAGATGGTTAGCGGAAGCAAAGTTTATTGAGAGAGAGACAGATGCCCTGCCTCAGGGAGCAGGAGAGAGTAGCAGGGAGAGGGCCCAAGCTGCTGGTTAAATTTCTTTGTCTAGGGTTAGATTATGTTTTGCTGGCTTCTGATCAACTCTTTCAAAAAATTCTGTCTTAGCAGCATCAATACATTTTAAAGCTCACGTTCCTGCTTGCAGAATGGACCTGAGTGAAGACTGACACTCGGGTCCAAGGTGATGTCACTCTTCCCACCTAGCCAGATCAGCCCTAGCAACTCCCGCCTCGCCAGGATCAGTTCTAGGTCCTTTTGTTTGTCTCTGTGGTGCAGTCAGCAAGCTGCATCCTATTATTTCACAAGATTCTATTACTGTTGGACTTCTCTGTGCTACTCCCCCACTCCTGGTCCTGTCTCTGACTACCTAGCCCTCTTCTATCTCCTCAATTCTATTTTGAGGAAACTCCACTATGAAAAACGTCAGTGGCTGCACCAGTCTGCATTCCCACCAGCAGTGTACTAGAGTTCCCTGTTTTCCATATCCTCACCAGCACTTGCTTATTGATAGCAGCCATTCTGGCAGGTGTGAGGTGAGACCTCATTGTATTTTTAAGTTACATCTCTCTTATGATTAGTGACATTGAACTTTTTTTTTTCATGTATCTATTGGCATCTGTATGTTCTCTTTGTTGACATGTCTGTTAGGTCCTTTGCCTATTTTTTAATTGGGTTGTTTGTCCTACTAGTTTTGAGTTGTATGATTTCTTTGTATATTCTGGAAATTAACCGCTTATCAGATGTATCATTGATGAATACATTCTCCTATACAGTGGGCTTCCTTTTAATTTTGTAGATAGTTACTTTTGCTGTACAGAAGCCTTTGGGTTTGATGTAGTCCCATTTCTTTGTTTTGCCTTTGTCTCTCTTGCCCTAGGAGATGTATTGGTTAAAATACTGCTACATGAGATGTCTCAGATTTTACTGCCTATAGTTTATTCTAGGATTTGTATGGTTTTGTGGCTTACATTTAAGTTTTATCCATTTTGAGTTTATTCTCGTGTGGTGTAAGTTAGTGTCTACTTTCATTTTTTGGCATTTACCTGTCCAGTTTCCCAATGCCATTTTTGGAGACTATCTTTATTCCTGTTAGAGTTTGGCTAGTGATGACAATGTGAAAGAATTCACAACTAAAAGAAGAGCTGCAGAGAGGACGTGCATTTACTTTTCAATAGAGGAAAGGGCCAAGTATTATTAGTCAATACAGGACAGGGAGCAAAGAGTGGCCTGCTCTTTTAAGCAGTGGCTATTGCTGCGTGACAATGAAAGGAGGAAGATTATCTTGAAGTTGAGTAGATACTGGGGATTTGTCATGAAAAGTTACGTCTGTTTGCTTTCCAGGACACAGTCTGGCAGATGACTTAGGGAGATGTATTAGTACTTTTCCTAAGCCTGTAAAACCTGCTTAGAGCAAAAGTTACAAAGAGTTCAAAAGGGAGATCTGTTTGAAGGGGAAAGGGAAAGGGAACTTTCTACTAACTAGAGACTGCTTAGAGTGAATTATCCCTGAGTTGTGAAAACAACAGGGAGAAGGGGACGTAAGAATGTAGCCTTGAGAGTAGCTAATCTTGTCCCGAAGTTTGAACAGAGCGGTTGTTGAATCAGAGGAGCCAACAATCTTGGGATTTAATTACCAGGTGCTACTTACAAATTGTGGAAAGACACAACAGAGAAAACGACAGGCCTTTTTTCAGTCTGTACAGCTCCATTGTACACTCTTGCCTCCTTTGTCAAATATGAATTGACCATAATGGCATATGTCAGTTTCTGGGGTCTCTGTTCTGTTCTCTTTGCCTTCATGCCTATTCTTATGCCAGTACCAGGCTATTTTGATTACAATGGCTTTATAGCATAGTTTGTTATCTGGTATTGTGATCCTCCCAACTTTGTTCTTCTTTCTCAAGATTGCTTCCACATAAAATTTTGAAATCTTTGTTCTAGATCTGTGAAATATGCCATCAATATTTTAATAGAGTTTATGTTAAATCTATAGATTGCCTTGCCTTATTCCTTTTTATTGTTAAACTAATGGCCCGGTGCATGAAATTCATGCCCAGGGGTAGGGGTCCCTCAGCCCAGCCTGCACCCTCTCCAATCAGGGACTGCTGGCTTTTAACTGCTCACCTGCCTGCCTTCCTGATCACCCCTAACTGCCTCTGCCTGCCTGCCTGATAACCCCTAACTGTCCTCCCTTATCAGCCTGATCTCACCCCCAACTGCCCTCCTCTACTGTCCTGATCTTGCCCTCAAGTGCCCTCCCTTGCTGGCCTGGTTGTCCCCAACTGCCCTCCCCTGCTGGCCTGATCTAGCCCCCAACTACCCTCCCCTGCTGGCCTGATCTAGCCCCCAACTACCTCCTCTGCTAGTCTGATCTCCCATCCAACTGCCCTCTACTGCCGGCCTGATCACCCCTAACTCCCTCTGTCTTGGCCCCCACCACATGGCTTTGTCTGGAAGGAAGTTGGACCTCTGGAAGATGGCTGGTTGACCCGGTCTAATTAGCATATTACTCTTTTATTAGTATAGATAGATTATATATGATAGGATTGCTTAAATTGGGAGGGGGGGGCACTTTTTCAGCAGGAGGAGATGCTCTTGGCAGACAAAAACACATAGTCCCTATATCTGGACTGATAACCAGCCATATGCACTATACTACCAAACTGGTCATAAAAAAATTGAACTGCTTTCTTACATCTTACACCAAACAGCTGTTGCTCACAAAACTGCTCTTCAGCCCCCACCTTAGGTTCTGCCTTCACAGTTCACCCAGGTTAGGTTCTGACTGGTTGGTTTCTATGCCAGTCAGCATCAAAAGCTCCACCTCCTAGGCAACCATTGGCTCCTGGAACTTTACCCAGATTTGATTCTTATTGATCGGTTTCTATGCCAGTCAACATCTCTGGGCCTGTCTCTGTGCCTGACCAAAGAGATGGAGCTGATCAGCATACTCAGCAAGGCCAGGAGAGAAAAAAAAGCATGGCTGCTGGAGAAGCCGGGAGAGAAAGAGAGAGGCAACAGCTGATCAACAGCTGCCATGGAAGCTGTGGATCAGACCCTGCCTCTCCCTCTGCAAGCCTCTCTCTGGGCCTGATCAATAGCCCCTCAGCAGTCATTGCTGGGTCACTGTGCCGGCACAACCCAGCACTGACTTCTGGTGTTTGGTGGAGCCTTGGTCGTTGTGGATGTTACAGACCCTGGCTCTTTCTATATATACTAGGGCCCCGGTGCATGAAATTCATGCAATGGGGGGGGGGGGGGAGCTTCCTCAGCCCAGGCTGCCCCCTCTCACATCCTGGGAGCCCTCAGGGAGTGTCCTACTGATGGCTTAGGCCTGCTCCCTGCTCTTCTTGGGGAGTGGGCTTAAGCTAAGGTAACCAGACATCCCGCTTTTGGTGGGACAGTCCCGATTTTTAACAGTTTGTCCCACATCCCATGGCATTTTTAAAAAGTCCCGATTACTCTTTGCAATATTTTAAGTAATAATAAAAAAAAAGAAAAGGGGAAAAAAGAACGCCTCCCCCAGTAAATGGTATACTGCTTCAAATCTGATCACCTTAGCCTAAGCCGCAATCTGGCCTCCCTTTGTGGAGGTGACCAGGCTAATCAGGGGAAACCACCAGCCCCATCACCCCACTGCTGCAGCCCCTGCCAGTCACCACAGCCACCAAGGTGGTTTCACCAACACGGACACCAGTCCCTTCACCATGAAGAAATGACAACTTACTTTACGCATTTTCAAAATGTATCTTTCATAGGATGTGACATTTCTTTCTTTGTTTGTTTTTTATCCTCACCTGAGGATATGTTTCCATTGATTTTTAGAGACTGTGGAAGAGAAGGGAAAGATAGAGAGAAACATCAAAGTGAGAGGAACACTTTGATTGGTTGCCTCCTGCATATGCCCTGACCTGGGCCCCAGCCAGGGAGGAGCCTGCAACCTAGGTACATGCCCTTGGTCAGAATTGAACCCAGACCCTGCAGTAAGCAGGCCAAGGCATTATGCACTGAGGCAAACTGGCTAGGGCAGGATCTGACATTTCTTAGCCCTCCAGCAGTGGACCTTCATTTTTTCTCCAGGAGTGTGATGGAAAAACACTATATTGTCTTTAGGGATTCTTATTACCCAAGTTACTAAGAATATTGGAGAGCTTAGCCAATGAGTGGTAAGAAAAGGTGTTTCCTCTGTAGTTCACTCTGATCACTGGCTCCACCCCTGCCCCTCCAATCCTAACTCCACCTCTGCCCAGGCCTGTAACCTCTGGCCTAGGATGTAGGCCTGGGAAGAGGACCCCCAAGCCCCTCCAA
>PVJC01021181.1:0-28454 GCA_004026665.1 Murina feae | reverse complement strand
AAGAGCTTCACAGACAAGAAAAAGCTAAAAGAGTTCATCACCACCCAACCAGTATTATATGAAATGCTGAAAGCTATCCTTTGAGAATGAGGAAGAAGAAAAAGGAAAGTAAAAATTATGAACAACAAATATATATCAACGAGTGAATCTAAGAATCAAGTGAATAAAAAATCTGATGAACAGAATAAACTGGTGAATAAAATAGAATCAGAGGCATAGAATGGAGTGGATGGACAATTTTCGGGGGTTAAGGGTGTTGGGGGTGCGTGAAGAGAATGGACAATAATTGTACACCTATGGATGAGGACAGTGGGGGGGCAAGGACAGAAGTTGGGGTGGGAAATGGGAGGAGGGGAGCTATGGGGGAAAAAAGAGGAACAACTGTAATAATCTGAACAATAAAGATAAATTTAAAAAAAAATCAATCACAGAGAATCTATACTGTGAGGTAATTCAATTTTAATTTGGGAGACTTTGCCTATTGTGATATGGCTCAAAGTAACCTGAGAAGGTTGTTAAGTCAGAGAACTTGGAATATTTTAGATAAAGGAACCATCAGAGTCTAAAGCATGATTCCAGATAGAACTGCGGAACCTACAGTGTTGTAGCACTGATAGCACAAAACTGACATTGGGCTTCTAATTTGGTCCTTATTCTGCAGTTCCTTTGAATCTGTCATAACTTCAGATTCAAATCCTTCCATCATCACACATAGTACAGATCTATTTATCTCTTAACAATATTATAGCTGTTGGATGACTCCTAGTTAGTGTGGCAACTTCAAATCATTGCTTATTTCAAATTTACAATTCATGGCTAGGTGCTGGGTTACCTAATTTCTACTGTTAACCTGGCTGCTGACTTTCTTTCAGACTGAGCAAGTCACTTATCTTGTGCTTCAGTGTCCTCCTTTAAAATGGAGACGCTGGCCCTAGCTGGTTTTGCTCAGTGGCTAGAGCATCCGCCTGTGGACTGAAGGGTTCCGGGTTTGATTCTAGTAAGGGGCACATGCCCAGGTGCAGGCTCGATCCCCAGTAGCCCCCTACACTCTCATCATTGATGTTTCTATCTCTCTCCCTCTCACTTCCTCTCTGAAATCAATAAAAATATATTTTAAAATAATAATTAAAAAAATAATAAAATGGAAATACTGAACATTATAATAGAAGTGAGATAATATGTGAATAAAGCATTTAAAGTTGTAAAGAATTTTTTAAACGCAAAACACTAATATAAATATTGATAGCTTTCTGGTACTGTGTTATTGATGAAATCGATCCAAAGTTCACACAGCTTCTTACATATCAAACAATAGTGGAACAGTTTGTTCACGTACGTCAGTTTGATCAAATTAGTTATTGGTAAAGGAAAGTGAGTATATTTTAACTCTTGATTCTAAATAAAGACAATGTAATAAGTGTATAATGCAAATGTATTTATACATGAAATGTTTCACATAACTACAGATACCAAACTACTTTTTAAAATTCAACTAGTATTAGGCTTCTTATTTGAAATAAGAAATTGGTATTTCTCTTTCCACCTAGAAAAATAATCTACAAGCAAACAAACTCTATTTTGGGAAATAGGAGACAAATCACAAACTGAGTAGAGACAGAGTAGAAGTGCATGCTGTGGGCAAGGAGAGGTTGCTGCCATTGTAGCTGTCAAAGAACACAGTACACTTCTTGAAGGTGACGGGCACTCCCTGAGATATACACCCCTCGTTTATATCAGTGCACTGACTGACCATCAGAGCTCTCAGAGGTGTAGATAAGGAATCACATAGCCAAACTATATTTGCAAAGAGAGAATCCTTTCTCTGTGGCTATGGGAGAAAAGAGACTGACCATCGCCACCGAATGGGGCAAAATAAATGATGCACAGCATGGATGGAAATGGAGAGCATTATGCTAAGTGAAATAAGCCAATCAGTGAAAGAAAAATACCACATGACCTCACTTATTTATGGATAATAAAGACCATTACAAAATGATAAGCATAAACAAATACAGAGACAGAGCAGCCTTGAACAGACTATCATCCTACAGCTGGAAGGCTGGGGATGGTTGGGGGGGAGTTGGGAGATCAACTGAAGGACTTGCATGCATGCATGGGAACATAATCAGTGGACACAAGAATCTGGGGGTTAGGGAGGTGGGGGGGAAGGGCAAGGGGAAAAAATGGAGATCTATCTATCATCTGTTGTAATACTTATCTATCACTTGGTGTAATACTTTAAGCAATGAAATAAAAAAAAAATAAAAAATAAAATAAAATTTAAAAAAAAATGATGCAAAGAATAGAAGTATTTAATAGCCAAAAAAAAGAACATTCACAAGAAAAATATTACTAAAGAGAGATGAAAATCATGACAAATTAATTAATAAAACTAATTATGCAATCAACTCTAACTTGAGATTTACAAAAAATATATAATTATAAAATTTTGCTTACTAGAAAGCTAACAACTGAACTAGTAAAATTAATCACTCACCTCTGATTTATATTTTATTTTTTCTTCTTCTAAAAGACGTGCAAATTCTCCTTTCTGGTGTTCGAACTCTGACTTGAGAAATGTATTTTCATAGCGAAGCTTATTATATTCAGCTCTATACTTTTCAACTTCCTAAATTAAAAGGAGATTGTAATTTATCACAAATTTATGAATGAAACTTGCATCTACTCCAAAAATTACTTTTGTAAATATAATTTTAAATTACATTATATTCAGAGTAATTCTAAAAGTAAAAAAATAAGCTTAAGAGAAGTATAAATAAGCATTGGAAAAGTTCTGATAACTGGGATGCTACACACAGGATTAGTACATTCCTGAGAAGGCACTAATAAAGACAATTATCATTCAGTTAACCTTATTTCCTCACTGATTCTCATAATAAAAATGTAGAGCGTGTCAAAAGTTTTGACCTCTGGACTTAATAAAATAATATTTAAGAATGTAACACACCTTTTAATATAAAGTTAGGTTAAAAATTAATTTTATGATAAAACATAAAATACCTCCTTGAAAGTCAGATGTAATGAATTCAAAGTAGATAAAAGATTATTTGGCTGTTTAGTACAATAATTTAAAGTTTAATAAAATATTACAGTGATATAAATTCAACACATCAGTCTGAAAAATATATGAAGCACCAACTCTCCTTACTAACAAGGAACACATGCAATTCCCTGGTACAGTCCAGCTTCTCTTCCTGACACTATGAAAGTTGCTGACATCCTGAATTTCCGTAAGAACTTAAGTCAACAGAACGGAAAGATGGAGACGACATTGTTTCAACATATACCAGAAAATCTATATATCTATATATATAAAAGCCTAAGCAACTGAACAATTAAACAACTGGTCAACCAGTTGCTATGACACACACTGACCACCAGGGGCAGATGTTCAACACAGGAGCTGTCCCTCTGGTGGTCAGTGCACTCCCACAGCGGGAGCACTGCTCAGCTGACTAACAGGCACCAGACACCAGGCTGATGGCTGGCGAGTGCAGCTGCAGGGGTGCAAGCCTCTCCCATTGACTCTCTCCCCTTGCGCACCTGATCAGACTAACTGGGCACAAGCCTGCAGCCGGTGTAGCGAGACTGGGATGAGCAGGAGTGGCAGGCAGGAGCGGCAGGCAATGAAGGACTGCCGGTTTCAGCCCAATCACTGCAGGCCATGCCGAGGGACCCCACTGGTGCACAAATCCGTGCACCAGGCCTCTAGTTAGATAATAAGCCCCCTAAAATGCTGAGCTCCCTGAAATTTTCAGTTTAAAGATTTCTATGCCAATTTACAAACCAAGGATATGGTTTTTTGTGATTTTATTAGAGACATACTTTGTTTGGTATTTTAAAATATGCTTTTACTTAACTTGATCACCTACTAAAGTCTAAGTAATTTTGTTTATATCCAAAAATGAAACCTATTCACCATAATGCTTTGATTAGGAGAATGTTTTTTAAAAATGCCTTTATCAAGCCAGTAAACCATTTATAACAGTGGTCGCCAACCAGTAGTCCATGAGGTAAAAAAGTTTGGTGACTACTAGTTTAAGGAAATCTTTGGAGCAGCAGTTAGCAGCCGGAGGTCTGAAAGGTTGACAACTGCTGATTTATAAAACAGGATCTACAACTGTTTTGCACAATGGCAACATCACTAGACTATAGCTCCCTAAATGGGTCCATTTTGAAGGGTACAATACTCATTTGTATGTATATTGCTCAGTATATTTAAGTCAATGTCTAGTTTAGTATTTAATGTACTTAATATCTATCATCTTTTCCTGTCCCCTTTTTTAAATATTTAGTCATATTACACCAAGGTGTCATTTAAGGAGACTGGTTGCAATCTGACGGAAAACTGTATCAAATTTTTTTACTTTTCTGCAGTTGCATAAAATTCATTCTTTCATTCAACAAATATTAATTGAGCACCTACTGTATGCTAGAAACTGTTCTAGAAACTTGAAATATAATAGTGAGTAAAACGGATAAAGTCCCTCCGCTCATGCAAGAAGTGGTAAAAGATAATATAAAACAATAAAGCACAATGAATATTATACAGCGTATCAGAAGATAGTTAAGTACTCGAGAAAATAAAAATGTAGAGCAGGGTAAATGGGGATCCAAAGGTCTAAGGAGTGATGGAAAAGATAAGCTGCAATTGGTCTAAGTAAGCCTCATTGAGAAGGTGCTGTTGAGAAGCTGACCAACAGATACCTGGAGAGTATTAAAGGCAAAAGCAACTGCTAACGCAAAGATTCTTGAATGGCACCATTTCTAGAATGCCAAAGAAACATCAAGGTGGCCAGTGTGGACGGAGAGGAGGAAATCACAGAAGTAATGAGGTCTGATCCATGCAGCCTTAAAGGCCATAATAAGAACTTTGTAAGAAAGGGAGCTATTGCATGGCTTCTGTGTAGAGGAAGATGTTTTTCACCAATCTTTTCACAGTCACATGAAGATATATGCGTAGTTCTTTCTGCATAAATTACTTACTTCATCCAGACTCTTAAAACGTTCTCTCATTGGAGTCTCTAATTCTTGTCGTATTTGGGCTCTGCACAATTCCAAGTTTTGTGGAGTTAATACCTAATATGCAGAGAAATACAAACAATTCTAAATATGAAAAAACAAATATTAAAATCAAGAATTTGCCAAATTTCAAAACCGCTCTCCTCATGACAATAAAATGCAATTCAAAGTAATTTTACAATATAACTAATTTTAGAGAAGTCACTATATAAATAATTTAAGAATCTCAATTTCAGAGACATCGTAATATTCTTTGTAATACTTTAAGCAATAAAAAAAATTTTTTAAAAAAAGAATCTCAATTTCAGGCTCTCAGAGATGTCGAAAATTCTATTAACATGAGGTAAAGACAGTCACTGATTATTACCATTGTGATCATTAGAAATAACTGTGTTAGCAGCTAAGGTTATCATGTTGTATACAATGGCTGATAGTTTATTTTCTAAAGCAAACAAAATAAAGATGTAATAATTTAGTATGCCACAGAGAATTCTTCAGAATTATTTTTAATCAGAAAAGGCTGATTTTTATGCTGGTTATAAAAACTAATTTAGGCAACTCCCTGTTAAACTCCTTTACAAAACTTATCTTTGAAAAAGTAATTAAATATTTCATTCACCATGGTATTCCCACACCTTGCACCACTGCCTAACACATAGGAACCACTCATGTATTATTTCTTGAATGAATAAATACTGGTTGTAAAAAAAAAAAAAAACTAGTTAGCTTTTATATTAATTTCTGAAAAAACTAAGGATAGGTGATAAGGACACATATGTAATACCTTAATCGATAAAGAAAAAATATTTTTTTAAAAAAACTAAGAATAGCCCTAGCTGGTTTGGCTCAATGGCTAGAGCGTTGGCCTGCGGACTGAAGGGTCCCAGGTTCGATTCTGGTCAAGGGCATATGCCTAGATTGCGGGCTCAATCCCCAGTAGGGGGCATGCAGGAGGCAGCTGATCAATGATTCTCTCTCATCATTGATGTTTCTATCTGTCTCCCTCTTCCCTTCCTCTCTGAAATCAATAAAAATATATTTTTTAAAAAATTAAAAAACAAAGAATAATGTTCAGTTTAATTCATTCATTTGTTCATCAATATCCAAATTTCCAAACATTTTACTGAATAAATGCCTACTATTCAGAGTGAAGGAAAACTAAGTTTACAGTTGTTAGTATGGAAAACAAAAAATAAATAATAATACAATAAAACCGGTGTTTTGTGTACACACAACTGTAAACCTACTTTTGCCCCACCCTGTGTATAAAACATTCTAACATTAGCTCACTTAAATTTATTCCATAGCTCATTGATGTTATGTTTTTTTAAATCTCTTTTGTCTTCTTGTTTCATTTTGGGTAGTTTATATTGTCATGTCTTCAAGTCTACTGACCTTTTCTTCTGCATTATCTAAGTCCATACGGCGTATTTTTCATCTCAATAATTATAGTTATATTTTAGTATTTGGTCTTCATATTTTACTCTTCTCAGATCTTCCATATCTCTACTTATTTTTTTAATTTATCTTTATTGTTCACATTATTACAGTTGTTCCTCTTTTTTCCCCCATAGCTCCTCTCCTCCCAGTTCCCACCCCACCCTCTGTCCCCACCCTCCCCCGCTGTCCTCATCCATAGGTGTACGATCATTGTCCATTCTCTTCCCGCATCCTCAACATCCTTTACCCCCGAAAATTGTCAGTCCACTCCCTTTCTATGCCTCTGATTCTATTCTATTCACCAGTTTATTCTGTTCATCGATTTTTTTATTCACTTGATTTTTAGATTCACTTGTTGATAGATATGTATTTGTTGTTTATAACTTTTATCTTCACTTTTTCTTCTTCTTCCTCTTCTCAAAGGATACCTTTCAGCATTTCATATAATACTGGTTGGGTGGTGATGAACTCCTTTAGAGTTTTTTTTTTTTTTGTCTGTGAAGCTCTTTATCTGACCTTCAATTCTGAATGATAGCTTTGCTGGGTAAAGTAATTTTGGCTATAGGTTCTTGCTGTTCATCACTTTGAATATTTCTTGCCACTCCCTTCTGGTCTGCAAAGTTTCTGTTGAGAAATCAGCTGACAGTCGTATGTGTGCCCCCTTGTAGGTAACTAACTGCTTTTCTCTTGCAGCTTTTAAGATTCTCTCCTTGTCTTTTGTTCTTGGCATTTTGATTATGATGTGTCTTGGTGTGGTCCTCTTTCGGTTCCTTTTGTTTGGGGTTCTCTGCGCTTCCTGGACTTGGAAGTCTATTTCTTTCACGGGGAGGGGGAGGGGAGGGGAGTTTTCTGTCATTATTTCTTCAAATAGGTTTGCAATATCTTGCTCTTTCTCTTCTTCTGGCACCCCTATAATTCTAATGTTCGTACACTTGAAGTTGTCCCACAGACTTCTCACACTATCTTCATACTTTTTGATTCTTTTTTTCTTTTCTTTTCTTTTTTCTTTTGGCTTTTCTAGCTGGGTGGGTTTTGCTTCTTCATATTTCATATCTTTGACTTGATTCTTGCGATCCTCTCGTCTGCTGTTGGATCTCTGTATAATATTCTTTATTTCAGTCAGTGTATGCTTAATTTCTAGCTGGTCCTTTTCAAATTTATCAGCAGTTTCTAGAAAATTCTTGAAAAACCTAATAACCGTGGTTTTGAACTCTATATCCAATCATTTGCATTCCTCCATTTCTGTCTTTTGTGACTTGTTTCTTAGTCTCTGCATTTTGGCTTTCTGTGTTAGGTATCCTATAGGGCCCAGTGATTCAGCCTCCCCAATCACCTAGGGTGGACACTCTTGTTGTACGCCTTTGAAGGCTGGGTGCACAGTCTTGTAGTTATCACTGGGAGGTATCACTGGGAGGAAATGATCTGCAGGCTTTTTTCCTTGTTGTTTGGGGTTTAGATCTTTTGGAATTCTGTCCCAGCTGCAGACCCTTAGGTTATGCTGAAGGCAGGCAGGCACACAGCTTGGGCGGGGTTGTAGGTGGGATGGGGCAGGGTCTCAGAGTCACCAGGGTGGAGCAACCCACAATGGCTGCCCCTCCGCTGATGCTGCAGTTTCTCCGGGTTTGGCGTCCCCAAGCCCTGGGGTCTGCGCACGATTCTCAGTCCACGAATCTCCGCGTCAGTGATCGCTGCGAACAGCACCACTGGAACGCCACTGGTCTTCCGCCCCGTTGCCCTACAGCCCGCATCGCATTCAGTGCAACCCCGGAGTTTATAATCTCCTTCCAAGCCGCAGACCCGAGCACAGCCGCCGCTCCCTTTCACCCGCGCCACTGCCTCTGTTCCACACATTCATACCTCTCAGTTTTGGCGCCGGGAGCTTATACTCAGTCTCAAAGCACTCCTTCTCTTGCCTTCTAGTTGTAAAGGTTCTCCTCCCTTGGTTCTGGAGGATGGCCGTTTATCTGTATAGTTGTATTTTTAAAATGTAGTTGTGGAGGCTGCGCATTTAGGTATATACCTCATGCCACCATCTTGGCTCTCCCCCATATCTCTACTTATTATGGTCAATCTTTAATCTCACTTTCAAACATATGGAATTCAATTATAATAACTATTTCAATGTCTTTGTTAATTCTAATATTTGTACCACATCAGGTTTGGTTTTGGCTGATTGACTGTGTGGGTAGTATTCTCCTGTTTATTCCATGCCTGGTAAATTTCTGTTGGATGCTAGATATTATAAATTTTACTTTGCTGCGTGCTAGATATATTTGTATTCTGACATTCCTGAGCTTTGTTCTGGGAGACAATTACTTGGAGACAGTCTCATCTTTCTGGGTCCTCCTCTTAAGATTTAAGTGTGAGCAAAATAGTATTTAGTGTAGTGCTAATTATTTCCCACTGCTGAGACCCTTCTGAGTACTATACTAATTTCTCTGTGAAATGAAGTTCTTTAGCCTGGCTTTGAGGAACGTAAATATGCATAGCTCAGCTCTGTATGAACTCCATACAGTCGTGCCTCTAATCCTTTTAGGTGGCTCTTCTCCAGACCTTAGATATTTCCCTTACATGCATGTGCTGATCATTATTCTACTGAATGAGTTGAGAGGATTCTTTTGAAGATCTTCATTAACTTTCTTTCTATGCTACCCTCCTCTCTGCTACCCTGTCTTGTGACTAGCTGCACTACTCTCTAAATATGAAAAAACAAATATTAAAATCAAGAATTTTAATCAATTAAAATCAATTCCATCTTCTCATGTCAGGGAATCTATCAGACTTTGCCTGGATATTCCTTCTGTGCCATGACTTGGAAGCTTCTGCAAAATTCACCTTCTTTGATTTTTGTCTTTCAGGGGTCTTTGTCACTTTATAATGTCCAGTGTCTTAAAAAACATTGTTTGATTTTTATCCATTCTTTTATTTGTTTCAGGCAGGGAGTATATCTAGTCTTTATTATGCCATATGTAATTTTTCAAAAATTTTATCAGAAATATATCAAATGACTCCCATCTTTTTTAAAAAAACTTTTGCTAACATGATACATAATAACAATATGATTAATAACTAACAGGATCTAACCATTTCTACATCAAAGCACAATACTAACATTTTCTATGAGTTTGTCATTTCATCTTTACAATCATCCTATGAGCCAAGAACTATTATTGCTCTCATTCACTACAAGTACATGTAACCCAGAAATATTCTTTAAATGAATATTTTTATATCGTTTTTCTTTAAAAGCCAAAGGGATATTAAAGCAACTCAGAAAAGGCACTTTGCAGGTAGACAAGATAATAGATGTGTATTTTAAAAATAATCATTTTTCATAAACCTTCATCGAAATATTTCTTGCTGATCTTACTCGAGTTTAGTGAACTTAACTCACAATTTGTACAAATTGCAAACATCCATTAAAGCAAAGAGCTAAATTGCTTCAATATATGTATAGATAATACATAATGTTTCTTCAGCTTATTTTTGCCAGAAAAATACCACATAAACGCCAGGTATGTTTATCTTAAAAAACAGAACGTTACCAGATAAAGCATAGTTTTCAGCAAACATTTGGGAAGTTATCACGTGGAGAAATGTCCCAAGTTATTTTGTGTAGATCCAAGGAACAGTATAAGAACCACCAGGGAGGCTAGAGGGAGGGCGCTTTCATTGCAACCTGAGAGAGAAAATGCTTAACATACTCCAGCTGATAAATGGAGCTGGTTCCTTTAACGTTCACTTGCTTCTCTAGCACTGAAAGCACTGGAGCAGAGAATGAAGAGCTGTATGTCATAGACGTTCCAATTGTACTTGGACAGTACATTAGTTTCCTAGGGCAGTGATAACAACATAGCACAAAATAAATTGGTTTGAACAACAGAAATGTATTGTTTCACAGTTCCGGAGGCTAGAGTCCAAAGGTGTCAGCCGGCCACGTTCCCTCTGAAAACTGTAGGGTGAATCCCTCCTGGCTCTGTCCAAGCTTCTGGTGGTGTGCTGGCGATCCTTGGCAGCTACAGCACTTCAATCGCTGCTTCTGTCAGCACAGGACATTCTTCCCGTGTTCCTGTCGCCCCCACCCGTGTATCTGTCTGTCTCTGTGTCTGTTCTCTTTATATAAGGACACCATACTTCAGTATGACCTCATCTTAACTATGTAAGAAGACCCTGTTTCCAAAATAAGGTCACATTCTAAGGTAATGGGAGTTAGAACTTCAACATGTCTTTTGGGGGGTCAATTCAACTCATACCAGATATGAAAGAGAACTAGGTAATTATCATCTCTGAAAAGCTGAGACTCCAGGTACATATGAAACAAGAAGTTCAACATTACATATGAACAGAACAATTCTGACGCATCAGTGTTTTGAGCACTGGAAACCCCATGAAAAAGGACGACATGAAAGATGGATTTTTACTTTATCAACTATGACTCCAAGATTAATAGTATCCTATTATTTGTACTAGATAAGCAGAAATAAATAGCTGGTCATATCAGAGATTAAATGAATGTAGGAAAATACCACTAGTAATACCTATTAATTTGAAATATGTAGTATATTTGACTGGTACTGAAGTTTGCCCTTGCTCTACTTTTTAGGCAAATGAAAAACAGTGCAAAAAAGGAACTGAAGAAACTGTAGTCAGTACTTTAGTACCAACTAGCTTTTGCTTTAGAAACTACATTTACCTTACATTATGCACATAAATTATGTGTACATATTGTTTTTACAGTGTTTTAAAAACTTAAAAAAAACAAAAACATTATAGTAACTAGCTTAGTTTCTGTTACAATACTTAAAAGAAAATTAGTAGTCGCCCAACTGTGGTGGTTCTGTGGTTGAGTGTCAACCTATGACCCAGGAGGTCACAGTTCAATTCCCAGTCAGGGCACATGCCCAGGTTGCGGGCTCGATCCCCAGTGGTGAGGGGGGTGCAGGAGGCAGCTGAGCAATGAATCTCTCTCATCTTTGATGTTTCTATCTTTTTCTCCCTCTCCCTTCCTCTCTGAAATCAATTTAAAAAAATTAATAGCTTGGGCTGGTTTGATTACCAATGAGGGCACATGCCTGGGTTTTGGGCTTAATCCCCAGAGGGTTGGCAGGAGGCAGCAGATCCAACCAACTGAGCCACACAGGCCAGAGCAATAAAAATTTTTTTAAAAAAAGAAGAAGAGAGAATTAGTAAATCTTCCTTTAAAAAAAATTTAATTCTGGATTTTTATCAATTTAAACTGGTCTTTTCTTCAATTATTTTGATAGTGAAATATTATTTAAATCAGAATGGGTAAGAGAATACAAATTTATATAAATAACGATTTCATGGCTAAACCCTACATGGTAGCAAAACTCTAGACTATAAGAAAGAAAATTAAATTATATCACCAAACTACTTCCACAAAATATCTGACAATTTTTATATTAACTCAAATAAATTTTGTTACCTGCAGCTTTATTTCTTCTAAGTCTTTAGTTTTCTCTAATAATTCCCCTCTTAGTTCCTCAAACAGTAACTGGAATTTTTCCTGGTTAGTTTGCTTTTCATTTAACAGGCGTTTGAGTTCATTTTGTGACTCTGTGTACTCATCTTGCAACCTGATTTAAAAAAAAAAAAAAATTCAATTATTGAGTTTAATAACTGCATTACTTTTTATGTAAAGTCAATCAATACTACAGAAGACCAATATCATATATTCCATTAAAACTGTAATATCGCCCTGGCTGGGTGCTCAATGGTTAGAGTATTGGCCTACAGAAAAGGGTTTCAGATTTTATTTCCAGTCAAGGGCATGTACCTGGGTTTCAGGCACCATGCCCAGCCCTGGTCAGAGTGTAAATAGGGAGCAACCAATTAATGTGCCTCTTTCACATTAATTAATGTTTCTCCCTCTTTCTCTATCCGACCCCAATTCTCTCTCTAAAAAAAAAATCGAGGTAAAAAAAATATCCTCAGGTGAGAATTAACAATATTGCAAATATCTTTTTCTTTATAGAGTTTCATTTAATTATTAACTCAGTAGTTTCTGAAAGTAATTTTACTTTGAGGGGAAAAAACAATTTAGCCACACAGATACATTTAATTATATATGTCTTAGCTACTTTCAAAACAAGACTTTTATAAATTCATAACACAACTTGATATCATACTTAGTTTTGACTAGCAATCTTAAAGCAAAAATAATTGAAGTTTTAAATGCATGTACCATAAAAAGCTAAAATTATTTTGTATATTCTGGAGCAAACATTCCAAAAAGATTTTTTTAATGCAAGCCCCTCACCTCCAACTTTTAAGTATTTTACCTGTTGTGTTCAGTTTTCAGAGTTTGATAATTAATTTTATGATGTTCACATCGTAATCTTTCATCAATTAACATTTGTTGTAACACAGGGACAGAATTTGTCAGCCCACTGTCTCCACCAGGAGGACAAATGGTGGGAAGAGTGTTCATATTGATAGGTAAGCTGACAACCATGTAAAAATAAGTACTGGCTTCCTTATTGTCTTTGTGGTTTTTTCCCAAGATTATTTTCCACTTGCTTCTTGCTAAGACAGGATCTTGGGAGGCCCAATTATACCTGCACAGAGAAATAAACTTAATTAATAATCAGTGAACTCATTCAGTGTTATATTTTTTATCACATTATTCTTTTTATCCTATATACTAAAGAGCTAATATGCTAATAGACTGAACAGCAGAACAACCATCCAGAAGAAATTGGGGTTGCAAGGGCCCAGCCCCTTGCATGAATTTCATGTATCAGGCCTCTAGTCCTTTCTATAATAAACCTAACTTTCAGATTTTCAGTTGTACAAAAATAAACTTGAATAATATCTTAACAAATTTTCTTCATATCCACGCAAAGTTTCTGTGACCATTAAGGTCACAACTTCAAGTATTAACATAACTACAAGTATTGACTCTTCCAGCTTAGGTATACTTCTAGATTCAGATGTTTCCTAAAGCTACTGGCTTAAACCTCAAGGGTAGATCGTGGTACAAAATTCCATATCCTGCCCTAGCCGGTTTGGCTCAGTGGAGAGAGCGTTGGCCTGGGGACTGAAGGGTTCCAGGTTCGATTCTGGTCAAGGGCATGTACCATGGTTGCGGGCACATCCCCAGTAGGGGGTGTGCAGGAGGCAGCTGATCGATGTTTCTCTCTCATCGATGTTTCTAATTCTCTATTCCTCTCCCTTTCTGTCTGTAAAAAAATCAATAAAATACATTTTTTTAAAAAAATTCCATATTCTAACATAAAATCAGGGGGAAAGCCACTTGAAACTTGTTAAGTGGCTGAGGAGAAACAGTCTTTGAAAAGATGGCCTTCAGTATATAACTGTGAGTATGATGAATGCTGAAAAGAGTCCTTTGACACAAAGTGAACTGCAGATTCAGATGCGGAATCAGTCACCACCTACAAGTTACACACTGTGCTAAGAAGATGAATCTAAATCACCTCAGTGATCCCCAAAAGCACTGACTCAGGATTATGAAACAACTAAATGCCTCTTTTATGGAAAGTAAAAAATAATGGCAGTGTATGCTTATTATAAATAACTAGGGGCCCAGTGCACAAAAATGTGTGCACTCAGGGCGGCTCCTCAGCCCAGCCTGTGCCCTCTCGCAGTCTGGGACCCCTCAGAAGATGTCCACCTGCTGGTGTGCCTGGTCAGCCTGGATGAGGGGCAGATGGCTGTTTTCAGGCTGCCCACAGTCCCTTCAGGGTTCAGGTCCCTACTGGGGTGCCTGACCAGCCTGGGTAAGGGACTGAGGGCTGTTTTCAGGCTGCCCACAGCTACCACTGACCCAAGGTCCCAGCAAGGCTGGCTGGAATCAGGTTTCTGGGGTTTATTTATCTTCTATAATTGAAACTTTGTTGCCTTGAACGGAGGCCTAGGCAGGCAATGAATCCTCCTGTTTGCTTCAGGTCTGTGGCTTCTATAATTGAAACACTGTTGCCTTGAGCAGAGGCCTGGCCAGCCTAGGCAGGCAGTTTCAATTCCATCATTGGTGCAATGGAAGCCTCCTGTTTGCTCTAGCTCCATGGCTGCCGGCCGCCATCTTGGTTGGTTTAATTTGCATACAGCCGCTCTGATTAGCTAGTGGGCATGACTTGGTTGATGGGAGTGGCTTAGGTGTCTCGGAGTGATAGTTAATTTGCATTTAACTCTTTTATTAGATTAGATTAAAATAAACATTTTAATCAAAATAATTCTGTCCCTTTTAAATTTATTAATCTTTCTCAAAATTAACCAATGTAATAAAAGTCTAATATGCTAAGGGTCTGACCATTCATTCAACCGTTTGACCAGTCACTATGATGCACACCAACCACCAGGGGGCAGATGCTCTGACTGGTAGATTAGCTTGCTGCTAGGGTCTGGCAGATTGGGACTGAGCAAGATGGGCTGGACATGCCCTGGAACCCTCCAGTGGTCCCTCCCTGGCTCTGATCGGCCCCCATAGGGACTGGGAGAGATGGGCCAAACATGCCCTGAACCCAACCTCCAGCATTCCCTCCCTGGCTATGACGGGCATACTGGGGCTAGGGTTTCCTTTCCGAGTCCTGCATGAAGAGGGAGACTTGAACTGGTGTGAGCAAGCTAGGAGGCGCTTTTGGGATTAAAGAATAAATGGGAAACACAGACATAAAATAGATTAAAGCTTGGGCTGGGTGTGATGCCAGCCCTCTGGAGGGACAGGCACACAGAGAGAGCACCAGCTCCAAAAGTGTTTTATTAAATACTTGAATTACAGGAAGTTACATCACATCTGGGTGGGCCTTTGACATCATGAGATCCATCCCCTTAACACTAGGCAGGAGAGTCAGACTGAGTGGTGTCCAGTCTTTGATCCCACCTTCAGGGCATGGCTTTTGCCCTCGCACTGAATCCCAGCTGATGAGAATTAAGCCAAATGTTTTCTAACGGCCCTTAACACCTGGCCTCTAAAATATTTCTTCTAATTAATTTCTTTTCAATATGCACGAATCCATGCACCAGGCCTCTAGATATATATCTACACTAATAAAAGAGAAACATGCAAATTAACCATTACTCCCTCACTCCATTATACCCACCAGCCAATCGGATCGACTATGCAAATTAACCCAATGAAGATGGCAGTTAATTTGCATATGCAGGCGCAGAGCAAAGACTGAAGACGACTGAAGATGGCTGTGGCCACGGAGCTAGAGCAGCAGGAGGCTTGGGTTGCTCCCAGGGATAGAGAAAGCCAAGCTTCCTGCCAGTCCTATACTTTCCTCAAGGAGTGACTGGGGCTCTGAGTCGCCGGTGTGACCCAGGCCTCCAGCCCGGCCTGGGCTCCACCCATAGAGGGGCTGGGGGCCTAGGTCACAGGAGGCCTGGGCCGATGGGGGCAACCCAGATTTTCAGTCCACTCTGGGCTCTGCTCAAGGAGGGGCTGGTTGCCTGGGTTGCTGGGGGCAACCCAGGCTTCCAGTCCACCCTGAACTCCGCTGGAGGAGCTGGGGAAAAAAAAAGGACAGGATGGGAGCAGCCGGAGCAGAGAAGCCAAGCCTTGCTGCTGCAACCGGACTAAAGCCTTGAGTCCCAGGTGACACAGGAAAAAAAAAAAGGTGCCAGCAGCCAGGGGAAGGAAGGCCTATTGCACAAATCTTCATGCAACGGACCACTAGAGTGAGTGAGTGTGTGTGTGCATGTGTGTATCCTAATAGCACCTCCCACAGTGGAGTTTTTTCAAAATTCAAGGGGAAATCAGGGATTTCACAGAACAAAAAAAAAGGCTAAGGGAGTTTATCATTACCAAGCCACCAATGGAAGAAATGCCAAAGGGACTGCTGGAAAAAGAAGGAAAAAAAATAAAGGAAGAAGGAACACAGGCACAAAAAATAAACATGACAACATACAAGTACCTATCAATACTAACTTTAAACATCAATTGCCCAAATGCTCTAATTAAAAGACATTGAGCGGCTGAATGGATAAGAAAACATGATTTATATGTATGCTGTCTACAAGAGAACCACTGCAGATAAGAGACTTACACAGACTGAAAATGGAGGGTCGGAAAATTGTCTTTCAGGCAAATGGAAACAGAAAACATGCTGGGGTAGCAATACTTATATCTGACAAAATAGACCTCAGAGTGAAGGCCATCACAAGAGATAAAGAAGGCCACTTCATAATACTAAAGGGTTGATACAGTAACAGGATATAACTCTGGTAAACATATATGCACACAATGCAGGAGCACCCAAATACATAAAAAATTCTGAAAGATATCAAGGGAGAGGTCAACAGCAATACGATCATAGTAGTGGACTTTAATACCTCACTGACATCACTGGATAAATGCTCTAGACAAAAAAATCAGCAAAGAAATAACAATGCTAAATGACTCACTAAATAAGATGGATTTAATTGATATCTTCAGAACATTTTACCCCAAAGGGCAGAATATATATTCTTTTCAAGTGCACCTGGGACATTTTCAAAGATAGAATACATATTGGGTAACAGATAAAGTCTCTCCAAATTCAAGATGATTGAAATCATATCAAGCATCTTCTCAGACCACAATTGCATAACATTATAAATCAACTACAATAAAAACAATCAAAAACATTCAAACACTTGAAGGCTGAATAGCAAGCTATTAGAAACGATTGGATTACCAAAAAGATGAAAGAAGAAATTAAAAACATCCTGGAAACAAATGACAATGAAAACACAATAAGCCAAAACGTATGGGACACAGTGAAAGCAGTCCTGAGAAGGAAATTCATAGCTCTACAGGCCTACCTCAAAAAAAACAAACAAAAAAAAACTGGTAATAAATTATCTAACTCTACAACATAATTAGAAAGAGAGCAGCAAGAAAAGCCCAGAGTGAACAGAAGGAGATAATAAAGATCAGAGTAGAAATAAATGACATAGAGAACAACAAATAATACAAACAATCAATGAAACCAAGAGCTGGTTCTCTGAAAGGATAAACAAGATTGATGAACTTCTAGCCAGGCTCACCAAGAAGCAAAGAGAGAGGACCCAAATAAACAAAGTCAGAAATGAAAGAGACGAAGTAACAACAGATCCCACAGAAATACAAAAGATTGTAAAAATACACTATGAACAACTTTACTCCAACAAAATAAACAATCTAGAGGAAATGGACATATTCCCAGAAAAATACAAACATCCAAAACTCAATCAAGAAGAATCAAAAAATCTCAACAGGCCAATAACTAAGGAGGAAACTGACGCAGTCATCAAAAAGTTTCTAGCAAACAAAAACTTGAACTCAGATGGCTTCACAGGAGAGTTTTACCAAACATTCAAAGAAGTACTAAAACTAATCCTTTTCAAACTATTCCAAAAAATACAAGAGGAAGTCACATTTCCAAGCTCTTCCTATGAAGCCAACATTATGCTAATCCCAAAACCAGATAAGGACACTACAAAGAAAGAGAATTATAGGCCAATATCCCTGATGCTGAACATAGATGCTAAAATCCTCAACTCTATCAAATCAGATCCAGCATTACATTAGAAAGATCATACACCATGACCAAGTGGGATTTATTCCAGGGATGCAAGACTGGTAAAAAATCCACAAATCAGTAAACATGATACAGTACATAAACAAACTGAGAGAGAAAAATCACATAATCATATCAATTGGTGCAGACAAGGCATTTGACAGATTCCAACACCCTTTCCTGATAAGAACTCTCAGCAAAGTGGGAATAGAGGGATCATACCTCAACATAATAAAAGCCTTATATAACAAACCTACAGTCAACATCACAGTCAATGGGCAAAAACTAAACTCATTTCCCCTAAGACTAGGAACAAGACAGGGATAGCCACTTTCACCACTCCTGTCTGACATAGTACTAGAAGTGCTAGCCATAGCGATCAGACAAGAAGAAATAAAAAGCATCCAAATTGGAAAATAAGAAGTAAAACTGTCATTATCCGCAGATGACATAATATTGTACATAGAAAACTTGAAAGACTACATCAAAAAACTACTAGAACTAATAAATGAATTTGGCAATGTAGCAGGATACAAAATTAACACCCAGTAACCTATAGCTTTTTTATACACTAATAATGAACTCACAAAAAGAGAAATTAAAAAAAACAATGCCACTTACCACTGCACCAAAAAAATTAAGATACCTAGGAATAAAATTAACCAAGGAGGAAAAGGACTTGTACTGAGAAAAATTACAGAAATCTGAAAAAAAAGATAGAGGAAAACATAAATAGAAGAATATACCATGTTCATGGATTGGTCAAATCAATATCATTAAAATGTCCATACTACCCAAAGCAATCTATATATACAATGCAAACCCCATTAAAATACCAATCCCATACTTCAAAGACCTAGAACAAACCCTCTAAAAATTCAGCTGGAATAAAAAGACCCGAAATAACTTCAGCAATCTTGAGAAAGTGGGAGGGATCACAATACCAGATATCAAGCTATAATACAAAGCCACTGTTCTCAAAACTGCCTGTTACTTACACAAGAACAGACATATAAGCCAATGGAACAGAACAGAGAACCAAGAAATTGATCCAAGCCATTATGTTCAATATTTGACAAAGGAGGCAAGAGCATACAAAAGAGTTAAGACAGTCTCTTCAATAAATGGTGTCAGGGAGAAACTAAGATGGCGGCATAGGTAAACACCTGAAATTGCTGCCTCACACAACCACTTCAAAACTACAATGAAGAGAAAGGGCGGACACCACCCAGATCCACAAGAAGGCTGGCTGAGTGGAAATTTTACAATTAGAGGGGAAGAGAACAGCACACTGAGACTCAGAGGAGGTGTGGAAGTAAAGTGCAGAGATACACAGGAGAGCGTGCGAAAAGGGCTGGCAACTGAGGATGTGGTTGTCTTTTTCAATCCGGAGGGAGTCACAAGCCCCAGTGGCTTTGAACTCCAGGTCCGGGCGAGTTTCTGGGGATCTAGACTAATATGGGAAAGAGCCAGACTGTTTGCCAGCGAGAAGAACTCCAGAGAGGCTTTCTCTCAGCGGTGCTTACAGCAATTACCCCGGGACACTGGGACCCAGGGCCTCTTAGGCTGGACTGAAGATCAGCCATAGCTGTTTGCTCCGCCCTGTAGGTTCCCTGAGACCTCACCCCACCCAAGCTGAGCACAGAGGCTTTTGCATATAAAAGGCTGGATAGCCTCAGGCAGAGCCTAAATTAGCACCTCCTTAGAGATCCAGGAGCCAGTGTACCCAGTGGTCAGAGCGGGACCATCCAGATTACAACTCCTCAGATCCAAAAGGGACACACTCAGGGGACAGATTCAGTGAGCACCAAAGTCCCATTGAAGCAACTCTTGCCCCATAAGGGTGTCTCCAGCACAGAAGTTCTCCCACCATGGCCACAGCTGATTGTCCTGGAGGTCAATTCCTCAAAGTGAGACCAACAACAATCAAGGCTTAGCTACAACAAGACTGTGCACAAAGCCCTGAGAGTGTCCACCTCAGGTAATTGGGGAGGCTGAGCCACTGGGCCCTATAGGACACCTACTACAGAAAGGCACTCTATCAATACAGGGAAGCAGCCAAAATGCAGAGACAAAGAAACAGGTCACAAATGACAGAAATGGAGGAAAGCAAACAACTGGATATGGAGTTCAAAACCACGGTTATAAAGTTTTTCAAGAATTTTCTAGAAACTGCCGATAAATTTAGTGAGACCCTTGAGCATATGAAAAAGGACCAGCTAGAAATTAAGCATACACTGAAATAAAGAATAATATACAGAGATCCAACAGCAGACTAGAGAATCGCAGCAATCAAGTCAAAGATTTGAAATGTGAAGAAGCAAAAAACACCCAACCGGAAAAGAAAAAAGAATCCAAAAATATGAAGATAGTGTAAGGAGTCTCTGGGACAACTCCAAGCATATCAATATCTGAATTATAGGGGTGCCAGAAGAAGAGAGAGAGCAAGAGATTGAAAACCTATTTGAAGAAATAATGACAGAAAACTTCCCCTACCTGGTGAAAGAAATAGACTTACAGGTCCAGGAAGCTCAGAGAATCCCAAACAAAAGGAATCTAAGCTTAGAGGACCACACCAATACACATCATAATTAAAATGCTAAGGGCAAAATACAAAGAGAGAATCTTAGAAGCAGCAAGACAAAAACAGTTACCTACAAGGGAGTACCCATATGACTGTCAGCTGATTTCTCAACAGAAACCATGCAGGCCAGAAGGGAGTGGCAAGAAATATTCAAAGTGATGAATAGCAAGAACCTACAACCAAGATTATTTTACCCAGCAACGCTACCATTCAGAATTGACTGTCAGATAAAGAGCTTCACAGACAAGAAAAAAAAAGCTAAAGGAGTTCATCACCACCAAACCAGTATTATATAAAATGCTAAAAGGTATCCTTTGAGAAGAAGATGAAGAAAAAGTAAAGATAAAAATTATGAACAACAAATACATATCTATCAACAAGTGAATCTAAAAATCAAGTGAATATGAAATCTGATATACAGAATACACTGGTGAATAGAATAAAATCAGGGGCATAGAAAGGGAGGGGACTGACAATTTTCAGGGGTAAAGGGGTAAAGGGGTGCAGGAAGAGACTGGACAAAAATCGTACACCTATGGATGAGGACGGGGGGGGGGGAGCGTTAAGGGCAGGGGGGGGGGTGGAAACTGGAAGGAGGTGAGCTATGCGGGGGGAGGGAAAAAGAGAAACAACTGTAATAATCTGAACAATAAAGATTTGAAAAAAATAAAAAATAAAGTGTTGGGGAAATTAGACAGATACGTGCAAAAAAATGAAACTAGACCACCAACTTACACCATACACAAAAATAAGCTCAAAATGGATAAAGGTCTTAAACACGAGATGGGAAACTGTAAATATCCTAAAAGAAGTTATAGGCAGCAAAATAGCAGACATTTCTTGTAGCAATATCTTTACAGATACAGCTCCCAGGGCAATGGAGACTAAGGAGAAAATAAACAAATGAGACTACATCAAAATAAAAAGCTCCTGCACAGCAAAAGAAACATCAACAAAACAACAAGAAAGCCCACTGCATGGGAGAACATATTTGCCACTGTTACCTCCGATAAGCGTTTAATTTCTGAAATTTATAGGGGACTATACAACTTAACAAAAAGCATATAAACAATCCAATCAAAAAATGGGCAAAAGACCTAAATAGACACTGTTTAAAAGAAGACATACAGAGGGCCAAGAGGCATAGGAAAACATGCTCAAAGTCACTATTCATGTGAGAGATGCAAATCAAAATAACAATGAGGTACCATCTCACACCTGTCAGAATGGCTATCATCAACAAATCAATAAATGACAAGTGCTGGCGAGGATTGGGGATAAAGGAACCCTCTTGCACTTCTGGTGGGAATGGATACTGGTGCAGCCACTGTGGAGAACAGTATGGAATTTCCTCAAAAAATTAAAAAAAGGAACTTCCATTTGATCCAGTGATCCCACTTCTAGGATTATATCCCATGAAAACAGAAACAGTAATCAGAAAGGTTATATGCACCCCTATGTTCATAGCAGCACAATTTACAATACCTAAGATTGGAAACAGCCTAAGTGCCCATCAGCAGATGAGTGGATTAGAAAACTGTGGTACATCTACACAATAAAATACTATGCTGCAGTAAAAAAGGAATTCTTACCATTTGCAATAGTATAGATGAAACTGGAGATCATTATGCTAAGCAAAATAAGCCAATCAGAGAAAGATAAGTGTCACATGATCTCACTCATTTGTGGACTATAATGAACATAAACTGATGAATCAAAATAGAACCACAGTCATAGAAGCATCGAACAGACTGTCCAACCTATGAGAGAAGGTGGATGGTGAGGGGTTAAGAGATCAACCTAAGGATTTGTAGGCATGCATATGAGCATAACCAATGGACACAGACAGGGTGGGGGCAGCCAGGGAGTGGTCAATGAGAGAAAAAGGAGATTTATGTAATACTTTAAACAATAAGAATTTAAATTTAAAAATGTAAAAAGAAACAAAAAATGTGAGATAGCTATTTGTATATTAGAAAGGAAAATAAATCTAAAATTTATCTCTGTACACTGACTACTGGCAGCTTCCTGAGCACACACTGCTGTATCCACTTCCATGTCTGCTAATAATAATTTCCTGGCTTTTTCCATTCCTCTGCACTCTGCTTTAGTACATTCCTAGTCAGCCTTCAAAACCCAGCTCAGGAAAGCATTACTTTCTTCATGAAGAACTTACAGGCTCTCCCAAACATACAAGTAATTGTTCTGTCTTCTATCTTGTATTTTAGTATATGTAACACATTCAGTGCAACTTCCTCCAAGGCAAGGAACATGTTTTACTCATCTTTATAAGCCCAGTGCCTAAAACAAACACAGGCACATATTAGCTCAAAAATATTAAATGAATATGTTTACCATTCTAATGCTAAATTAGACACAACTTATTTTTGTCATTCATAGTCAGTAACTGAGGCTTCCAGACTATATTGGGCTCAATGCTGACCCACCAAAAGATATATATCACTTCCTAGCCTCTGCAGCCCATGAATACTACCTTTTATGGCCCCCAAAAGTGACTAAATTAATGCTCTTAAAAGGAGGATTTTATCCACCGTGGACCCTAAATACAATCACATGTATCCTTTTAAGACAGAGGGAGAGGGAGTTTTGAGACTAAAGAGGAGGCAATGTGACCAGTAAGGTAGAAATCAGATGGATGTGGCCACAAGCCAAGGAATGGCTGGATCCACAAGAAGCCAGAAGCAGCAAGGAAAATACTGTACCTAGAGCCTTTGGTGGGAGTGCAGCCCTGGATTTCAGACTTCTGATCTTCAAATTGAGAGAATAAATTTTTGTTATGTTAAGCCACTGGTATGTCGTAATGTGTTACAGTAGCCATAGGTAATTAATTCCCTTTTTCTCTTCAGCCTATTCTTTCATAATGAATTTTACCCAAAATCAAAATTTCTATCACAATTTACTATAACGTAACTACACCCACATGTCCTTCCTACTACTTCTTTTGACAAGTCCCAGTTCTACCATATGATATTTTCTTTTACACAGGAACTATATTTTCTTTTCTTTTTTTAAATATATTTTTATTGATTTTCTACAGAGAGAAGGGGAGAGGGATAGTTAGAAACATCAATGAGAGAGAAACATTGATCAGCTACCTCCTGCACACTTCCCACTGGGGATGTGCCCGCAACCAAGGTACATGCCCTTGACGGGAATCGAACCTGGGACCCTTCAGTCCACAGGCCAACGCTCTATCCACTGAGCCAAACCAGTCAGGGCAGGAACTATATTTTCTAAACAGTGGTCCCCCACCCCCCTGCGAAATGACAACTCAAAATATTCTAAAAGCACAGCTGCTGATACTTGTGAGGTTCGCGGCACTGGAGGAAACTGAGTTAGAGAATCAGGAAGATTGAAGGAAGGGAATTTATTCTGCGCTCTCCAGGCAAAGTCCAGAGGCCCCGGGGAGGGGCCGCTGGAGTCCCAAGGAGAGGGGAGTAGAGAGTGTTTTTTATACAGCTGTTCAGTGAGGGTGGGGGAGCATGAGTAGTGGGCGTTCCTGCGCAGGGGTCTTCAGGGTTCCAGGAAGGCTGTGGAGGTTCCCCTGCAGGGAGAGCGGGGGGCTGGGAAGGGGGGAGAGGGGCTGGTGGGGGGGATCTTCACAGCTTCGAGGTTGGCGCCATCTGTCTGGTAGCTGACCTGTTAGGAATTCTAGGGAAGCTCTCGGAGGCATGTAACAGCCTTGGACCCCCCTCCAGACTAACAATACTCAGGGGAAAGCTTCTAAAACACATTTCATTAAAAAGCATATGCTAGGCCCTTGAACATCGAAACAATGCTTTAAATACTACATGCCCCCATTGTGAATGTTGTTTTTAAAAACAACATTAAAGATTCAAGCACAGACATCCTGACTCATGATTAGCCTCCATGACTTTGCCTCCTCCATAGCATTTACCATGTTTTCAATATTACATTTATATTTGTAATGATGTATCAATATAAGATTGTAAATTCCATTAACACAGGGATTATTTGTGTATTAAAAATCATTATGGGACAGCAGAGTAGGAGGATACTGCGAGGACATGCTCCCAGGAACAAGCTGTAATTACAACTGAAATACGGAAAGGCTTCCTGAATAATCAACAGAAAAATCACAGGAGAGAACTTGTATACCCAAGGACTGAAGGTGGAGACCAAATAGAGACTGGTAGGAGGGGTGGAGACTCAAAAGGGCTAGCCGGGCACCCACAGACTGAAGTCCTGGCAAGATATCTCAGCTGTGGGGGATTCCACTGAGAACTCTGGGAACTAATCCCGAAGCTGGGCTCCCCAGCAGAGAGCGCCAAATCTGAGGAAGGTACCCACATACCATCTCACTGAAAAGCAGGGGGGTGCTGAATGCCAGGGAGTAGCAGCTGTAAGTTCGGGCACCTTCTTGAAGAGCCCAAGCACAAAAATTCCCTGTAGAGCCACCCACCTTGTACTCTGGCAGAGGGAGGGGGAAATGGACTGGAGCTGTGAGAGCAGAACCCAGGACTGGGGATTGGGGGGATAGAGCTCAGAAGGCAAACACCCCAAGTTTCCTGGGCTAAGTCACTCCCTCACACAGTGGACATATCTTTCCCACATAGACATCTGCCTTGCCTGGGGGGAAGACAGTGGACACACCCTATTGGAAAACACCTTGCCCTGAGGCTGCTTAAGAGATTAAAAGTAACAATTAGTCTCCAGGCAGAAGCAGCTGCCCCACCCTGTTGAAAAAACTGGAACCACACCTGAGGATGATTGCCTAGGGCAAATCAAATCAGAATCCTACTGGTCTGTAGACAGGTAGTCTCTAGAGGCTTTGAGTCTTTGCCTGATCCAATTAGTCTGAAACAGTCTTTAACACTGTTAAAGACTAGAGATTGAGAGTGTAGAGCATCTACCTAATGTACAGTCACAAACCCAAATAGACAACCAAAATGAGGTGACAAAGAAACAACTCTCAAATGAAAGAATGATCAAATTCTCCAGAAGAAGAGATAAATGAAGCTGAGAAAAGAAATTTATCTGAAACAGAGTTCAGAGTAATGATGGTAAAAATGCTCAACAGTATGAAAAAAGATATAGTAGTAACTGTGAAAAAAGAACAGTCTGAGATAAAGAATGGCATAACACAAATAAAGAACACATCGGAAGGAATACACAGCAGATTAGGGAAAGCTGAGGATCGAATCAGTGCATTAGAAGACAGAGTTGAAAATATCACTCAATTAGAGAACCAAAAAGAAAAACAAAAAACAGGAGGACAGCTTAAGGGAGCTGTAGGACAATGTGAAATATAACAATATTAGAATAGCAGGTGTGCCAGAAGAGGCAGAAAGGGAGAAAGGAATAGAGGTGTTTTGAAAAAATAATAGTAGAAAACTTCCCTAATCTGGTAAGCGAAAAAGTCACACTAATGCAGGAGGCACAGAGAACACCAAACAAGAAAAACCCAAATAGGCCCATGGCCAGACACATCCAAAATTAAAGACAAAGAGAGAATCTTAAAGGCAGCAAGAGAAAAGAAAACTGTTACCTACAAAGGAGTTCTTATAAGGCTGACTCCTGATTTCTCATCAGAATCTCTACAGGCCAGAAGGGAATGGCATGAAGTATTCAAGGTGATGGAAAGCAAGGATCTGAGACCAAGATTACTATATCCAGCAAGATTGTCATTCAAAATAAACAGTCAAATAAAGATCTTCCCAGACACACAAAAAAAAAGGCTAAAGAAGTTCATTACCACCAAGCCAGCATTACAAGAAATGCTAAAGGGATTGCCTTAAGGGATTGCTGAGAAAAAAGAGAAAGAAATCTAACCATATAGAATTAAAATGGCTATAAATAAGTACCTCTCAATAATAACTCTAAATGTAAATGGAATAAGTGCTCCAATCAAAAGGTGCAGGGTAGCTAAATGGATACAAAAACATGACCCAACTATATGCTGTTTACAAGAGACCCACCTCAAAACAAAAGACACACACAGGATGACAGTGAAGGGATGGAAAAAAAATTTCCATGCAAGTGGAAAAGAAAAAAAAGCTGGAGTAGCAATACTCATATCTGACAAAATAGACTTTAAAATGTAGGACATCACAAGAAACAACAAAGGTCACTACATAATACTAAAGGGATTGATCCAACAAGAGGATATAACCCTGGTAAACATTTATGCACCCAATATACGTGCACCTAAATATATAATAAGAACTTCTAGAGGACTTTAATGGAGGGATTGACAACAATACAGTCATAATAGAGGACTTTAACTCCCCTCTGTCTTCCCTGACAGATCTCCCAGACAAAAACTTAACAAGGAATCAGACACTCTAAAGGACACACTGGATCGGATGGATTCGGTAGGTATTTATGGAACACTAGAGGCCTGATACACGATATCATGCACCAGCAGGTTCCCTTGGACTGGCCTCCGACATCCCCTGAGGGGTCCCAGATTGTGAAAGGGCACAGGCCAGGCTGAGTGACCCCCACTAGTGCACAATCAGGGTGAAGGGGGGAGAAACGGGAGGTTGGCCAGCCGGAGAGGGACCTTAGGAGGGCTCCAGGGCATGTTCGGCCCATCTCGCTCAGTACTGATCGGCCAGACCCCAGCAGCAAGCTAACCTACTGGTTGGAGCATCTGCCCCCCTGGTGGTCAGTGTATGTCACAGCGAGCAGTTGAGTGGCCTTAGCATATCATTAACATATTATGCTTTGATTGGTTGAACAACTGACTGGATGACCAGACACTTAGCATATTAGGCTTTTATTATATCAGTTTCACCCCGACACAGCAGAATATACATTCTTCTCAAGTGCACATGGATCATTCACAAAAGTATGGAGTTTACTCAAAAAATTAAAAATGGAACTCCCATTGACCCAATAATCCCACTTCTAGGAATATATCCCAAGAAGTCAGAAATACCAATCAGAAAGGATATATTATATGCACTGCTATGTTCATTGCAGCACAATTTACAATAGCTAAGATATGGAAACAGCCTAAATGCCCATTAAACAAAATATTAGAAATTAATTTCTTTAAAATCCAGAGAGAATCGTATACTACTCACCCAAACAGCCTTTACATGGCCATTCAGAATGTCTTCTATACAAAAAAAAAGTCACAACCTGACACCCTGCCAAACCTGAAGTGCAGCTGGAAGCCGACCCTTCAAAGCCCTGGTAAGGTGCCAGGCCTCATAATTATGATTTAGAAAGAAAGGAGGGCAAGGAAAGAGGAAGGAAAGGAGATATATATTAAAATGATTAGCAATCAAACACTAAGCTCAATTAAAATGTTATTCTATTTTTATAATTGCACTGTCTGCCTCTGCACAGCTTATTCACACAGATGAATTCTGAAAAGTAGGCTATAATAACCAGTCAACCTCAAAATAAATTATGAAAGTCTCTGAAAAGCTGTGATCTGAACAACAAAGACAATTCTTGCTCAAACCATACTTCAAGTTCATTGTAATGCTTTTTGGTGTAGGCTCTATTACATTTGACATGGGAACTTACCAAAGATTTATGAACACTTAATATCTCTGAAAATTATAGTATACTAGGGGCCCAGTGCACAAAAATTTGTGCACTCGGGGTGGAGGGAGTCCCTCAGCTCGGCCTGTGCCCTCTGACAGTCTGGAACCCCTCAGTGGATGTCCTATGATGGCCCCAGTCTGCCAGGCGCCTTTTGTGTGTGTGTGTGTGTGTGTGGCCACTGGGGACCTGCCCCCAGCCGCATCTGAGGCTCGGAGCAGTCCTCCTGTGTGTGTCTACCTGCTGGGGGCCTGCCCCAGGCACACCGTGGAGGCTTGGAGCAGGCACCCCCTCTATGTTGATCTCTCAGACTCTTGCCCTCC
>PVJC01021180.1:0-28464 GCA_004026665.1 Murina feae | reverse complement strand
GGCTGGGGGCAGGTCCCCAGTGGTGACACACACACACACACACACACACACACACACACACACACACAGAAGGCGCCTGGCAGACTGGGGCCATCATAGGACATCCACTGAGGGGTCCCAGACTGTCAGAGGGCACAGGCCGGGCTGAGGGACTCCCTCCACCCCGAGTGCACAAATTTTTGTGCACCGGGCCCCTAGTATGTATATAAAAGGCAGTGACCAGAATGCTGAAATGACCAGAATGACTGGTCACTATGACACCCACTGCAGCCAGTGAACTGGCGGGATCTCTGTGGGTGGGGCTGGCCAGCAAACCTCCTGTGGCCCCTCCCCCCAGCCAGCTCCACCCCTGATCAGCCCCTCCCAACTCTGGTCAGGGGCAGGGCTAGCCAGCCAATCACCCATGGCCCCTCCCCCAGGTCACTGGCCCCCCATTGGCACCCAACCCTATTCAGGGCTGGGGCCAGCCAGCCCATCACCCACAGTCTCTCCCCATGGCCAGTCCCACCCCCAATTAACCATGCCACCCAAAATGGGGGTGGGGCCTGCTGGCCAACCTTCCACTGTCTCCTCCTCCCGACAGGCCCATTCCTGATCAGCCCCAATTGGAGCCAGCTGACTAGACCCCACCTGTGCACAAATTTGTATATACATACACACATATACATATGTATATACATATATATATATATATATGTATATATGTATACACTAGGGTTCCGGTGCACAAAAATTTGTGCACTCGGAGGGGAGGTCCCTCAGCCCGGACTGTGCCCTTTTGCAGTCTGGGACCCCTCTGGGGATGTCCACCTGCTGGCATGCCTGGTGAGCCTGAGTGAGGGTCTGATGGCTGTTTGCAGGCTTTCCAACCCCCCCAGTGTGGACCCTCACCCCATTGGGGTGTAGCCAGCCTGGGTGACAGGTTGAGGGTCGTTTTCAGGCTGCCCAGAGCCACTTGAGGTTTTGGGTCCCACTGGGGTGCCTGGGCAGCCTGGGTGAGGAGCTGAGGAGCATTTTCAGACTGCCCACAGTCCCTTCAGGTTTTGGGTTCCTACTGGGGTACCTGGCCAGACTGGGTGATAGGCTGAGGGCTGTTTTCAGGCTTTCAGGCTGCCCACAGCTCCCATTAACCCAATGTCCCAGCAAGGCTGGCTGGAAGCAGGTTTCTGGGGTTTATGTATCTTCTATAATTGATACTGTTCCTTTAAGCCGAGGCCTAGGCAGGTAATGAAGCCTCCTGTTGGCTTCAGCTTCATGGCTTCTATAATTGAAAGAATGCTGCCTTAATAGACTCTAGGCAGGCAATTTCCTCCATCACTGGTGCAATGGAAGCCTGCTGTTTGCTTCAGCTCCGTGGCTTCTATAATTGCAACTATGTTGCTGTGATCAGAGAGAGGCCCAGCCAGCCGGCCGGCAGACAGTTTACTCCTGCTGCAAAAAAAGCCTCTGTTTATTCTAGCTTCGTGACTGCCGGCCTCCATCTTGGCTGGGTTAATTTGCATACAGCCGCTCTGATTGGCTGGTGGGCATGGCTTAGGCATCCCATAGAAATGGTTAATTTCAATATTACTCTTTTATTAGATAAGATGTATATATATATATATATATATATATATATATATATATGTATATGTATATGTATATGTATATATATGTATATACTAGGGGCCCGGTGCACGGAATTCGTGCACAGGGATGGGGGTGGGGGGGATGGTCCTTCAGCCCAACCTACACCTTCTCCAATATGGAGTTCTTGGGGACTCTCACAATCCAGGACCTCTGGTTCTTAACCGCTAACCTGCTTGTCTGCCCTAACCACTCTGCCTGCCTGATCCCCCTAACTGCCCTCCCCTGCCAGCCTGGTCACCCTTATTAACTTTCTTTTTTAATCTTATCCCCTTCACGCACAATTGTATTTGACTTCCTTATTGGCTTCTTTCTCTTATACAATTTCTCTCCTTTATGTAACACTTTTCCTACTGACTCACCATTTATAAACTTTTATTTCCTCATTTCCTACATCTGTTCCATCATCATTCTTCCCATTTTTCTACTACCCTCCTTCCTTCCCACATTCCTTCTTTCCTTTATCTTTACCCCTGCCCACCCTCCCCTTTTCCTTCCTTCCCATCTTAATTTTTTCTTCACTTCCTCCCTCTAACCTGCTTTGCTGCCTCCCCCATTCCTTCCAAGGCTGCTCCCCACCCCTCAACTAAGGCTTTGAAATGGACCTATCATTTAGGCCTCTACCTCCTGGGAATCCATCACGGGGCACACGCACACGGAGGCACGCATGTGCGTGTGCCCCACACGATCAGTCCCTAGCAAGGCCACAGCTGAGGGGCAGGCCTGGCTGGCTGTTCCCTGCCCCTTTGGCTGCCGCCTGTGAATCCATCTGCCCTGCAGGACCCCGGTTCGTGGCTTCTCCCAGGGCTGTGGCCTCCGCCATCTTGGCTGGGCTAATTTGCATATAGTCGCTCTGATTGGCTGGTGGGCATGGCTTAGGGGCCCCGAAGAAACGGTCAATTTTAATATCATGCTTTTATTAGATAAGCTATGTATGTATATATACACATATATATACAGATATACATATATATACGTGTATATATACATATATATATATGTATAATACAAAAATATTTGAATGCCCCAAGTATTCAGACTGCTGTAAGCAAATAAAATTAGCTAAGCCCTCTTCCCAGATAACCATGAGATAGTCACAGCCTTTCCCAGTATTTCTGGGCATACCCAAGCCTAAGTACTTCCTTGTACCTAGTTGACATTTATCAGAGCTTTCCCTCAACAGTTGTCCCAGTTCTACTGCCGTAACTGCTTCCTCACTGCTCCCAGCTCCATTCTTCCCTGCCAGTTTTAAGTATTCTCACAGCCCTCCTCCCTCACACCCTGGGTCAAAAGTGTTACCTTATTTTCCTAATTGCATATGGTTTAAAGGGATGCTTGAGAAAAAAAGAATAAACAAACCAAACAACAAAACCTTTAAACCTATTAATTCAATACTCCTGAAATGGTTTTAACCAGGCCATCTCTGCTGTGAGGACTATTGGTGGTCCCTCCTCTTAAGACCAGCCTGCTGCCATATGGTTCTATCCCTGCTGGAGCTTTCTCACATCTGTGTACTTCCCAGACTGTTCCAGAGCACTGTGTCTTCCCAAACTATCCAGGGAAGGTTTTAAAATTTTAATACTTTTTTATACAAAAGAGTTTACCTCCCTTGGGCACCATTCACAATTAAAATGTCTTCCTAAACAACACACTCCATTTCTTGTCACATTAAGAGCATTCTGCTAAGCAAAATAAGCCAGTCAGAGAAAGAGAAATATCACATGATCTCACTCATTTGTGGAATATAGTGAACAACATAAACTGATGAACAAAAACAGAGCTAGAGACAGAGAAGCATCAATCAGACCGTCAAACCTCAGAGGGAAGGTAGGGGAGGGTGGAAGTAAGGAGATCAACCAAAGGACCTGTATGCATGCATATAAGCCTAACCAATGGGCACAGACATGAGGGGAGTGAGGGCATGAGTGTGGGGGGCAAGTGGGGGGCTAAAGGGGGGATAAGGACACATATGTAATATCTTAATCAATAAAGAAAAAAAAGAATACAGAAGCCTTTGGAGTTTACAAGACAATAAGGCACCTTAAGAATAGGGATACATTCTGAGAAATACATCATTAGATGATTTCATCATCGAGTGAACATAGTAGAGTGCACTTACACAAGCCTAGATGGTACAACCTCCTACACACTGAGGGTATATGGTACAGCCTACTGCTCCCAGGCTACAACCTGCATAGCATGTCATTGTGCAAAACAACACTAGATTAAATTAAGCACAAGAGGAAATGATGCTATTAATAGATATGGTAAATATGGTATGTATGAGGATGCTGCCAGTGTAACTAGGCATATTGTCTTACAGCAAACATTTTTTATAAGTAGAAAGAATACACTTTAAAATAGGGATTAAAAGTATAGTATATTAAATATACACTAATAACAGTTTTTGGTTAACATTATCGAGTATTATGTAGTGTACATATGTGTAAGTGCTACACTTTTGTACAAATGGCAGTGCACTATATTGGTGTATACCAGCATCACCACAAAAGTGTGAGCAATGCATTGGGCTATCACAATGTCACTAGGTGATAGGAATTTTTCAGTTTCATTATAGTCTTATTGGACTACATATTGTATATGCACATGGTCGTTGACAGAGACATTGTTATGCGCTGCACGACATTGTGGTCCAACTGCATATATAGCTATAAATACAGATTCTAATTGATATGCTACAGCTTATTCTCAGCAGACATATGGTGTAAGGATTTATTAGCATATGAGTGATGCCTACAATTACATATTTAAGGGTTAGTGGTGCAGTGATTAGAGTAAGGAACTTGGACTTAGACCTGAAAATACATCTAGCCTTCTCCATTAGTAGCTGTGTAAGCCTTACTCAATTTGACTATGACTTATTTTTAATCTTTGTAACATGAAGATAAAAATTACTGCCTATTCTACCTCTAATTTTTTGTGAAAAACACTAAATAAAATGTCAAAATGGAACATTTAATTGTATTTTGCAATTATATATTATTATTAGTATTACTACTACTACTACTACTACTACTACTACTGCTACTACTACTAGAGGCCCGATGAACGAAATTTGTGCAAGAGTAGACCTTCACAGTCCTGGCTGCCTCTCAGTCCCTCGGCCCTGCCCCCCACCCACTGGTCATTCCAGAAGGTCATTTCAGAAGGTCATTCTGCTGTCTAATTAGCATATTAGCTCTTTATTATTTAGGATTAGTACTTTTGTCACATTATCACACATTAGACCTTAATTCCATTTGCTACCTGGTATTAAAATCTAACATTCCATGCAATAAGCTTATATACAAAATCATAAATGCATAATCAGTCTTTACTATAATTATTCCCTAAAAATCAACAAATTATGAATGATGTCTGTAATAAAAATCATACACCCACATGCACACACATCCATATGAAATCAACTTCTACTTTGTTGTGAATTTAGTCTTTAAGATCTAGCTTAAATTCTAATCAAAAGCAATTGTGAAAAGATATAGATTCGAAACAAGACTAAGTACACTGCTAAAAGGAAAAACTAAGAGTTGCCATGAAATAGATAATATAACAAATGTTAGTAGCCTTCACATACAACACATATAATTTTTCTACTTCTCACTACTCATTATGTTTTGATGAGTCCCAGCTTGGTAAGAAAAAATAACGTGATCCCCGGTCAGTAGAGTTAGCATGAGGATGGCTCAGAAAGATGTAGCACACAGATTCATGCAATAACACTTGTTGCTTGTTTAAATGTTGGGAAGGTTGATGAACAAGGAGGTTGGAGAAGCTTCCAGATTTCCGACTTAGGCCATTAATTGATGGCTGGAATAGCAAATACAATGGAAAACAGAAAAGCAGCAGCATGTTTAGAGAAAAGAAAGGATAGGAGATCAATCTAGTTTGAAAAATGCTGTGTGGATAAATGGTGAATCTGCAACATAATACAGTTCTGAGACTAAAACCAGAATATACTGGACATAGTGATTTAGAAATAATCAAATAAAATATAGTTAAAGACAGGAAAAGAGATAAAATTATCTTAAAATATTATGTGGGCCAAGAACAGAATCTGAAGGACAAAATCTAAGGGACATGCAGACCAAAAAGGAAATAAAGAAATACTCATCAGGAAGAGGAGCACCAGATTGTCAAAAGAGATATGTGTGGCCAGCAGTATCAAAGACAACTGGACCACAGATCCAGGTAAAAAGAGATAAAAATAGTTAAGTGAAATTGCCATTAATGAACATGTTCATTCTCTCAGACTTGAATAATGAAAGTGAAAAAATCATGAGAACATATATGCATGATACTTTGAGGATATTAGAGAGGAAAGGAAGGTGAAATAGTTCACTCTGAGAAAGTAGTTTTTATTTTACATTTTAGGCACAATCTTATTGGACATAGAATTCTGAGTTAACAGTTTTCTCTTTCAGTATTTTAAAGATGCCATTCCTTTGTCTTCTTGCTTGCATAGTTTCTGAGGATATCTAGTGTAACTCTTATTCTTGTTTCTCTGTGTTAATTTGTCTTTTTTTTTCTTTTCCCCTCTGACTGCCTTTAGGATTTTCTCTCTCTCTCTTTATTTTTAATCCTCATCTGAGGATATTTTTCCATTTATTTCTTTTAGAGAGAGTGGAGGATACAGGTAGAGAGAGAAACATCTATGTGAGAGAGACACATCACATCAATCAGTTGCCTCCCACACATGTCCTGACTAGGTTGGGAATCAAACCTACAACTGAGGTACATGCCCTTGACTGGGAATGCCAGTTTGAGTTCTGATACTCTAACCACCGAGCCACTGAGCCAAACCTGCCAGGGCATGATTTTCTTTGTCTTTAGTTTTTAGCAATTTTAATACAATATGTGGTGTGTGTGTGTGTGTGTGTTTGGGTATGCTGTTCTAATTTAGCAACCTTCTACATCTCTGAGCTTAATGCAGAGGCTGGATAGGTGACTCTAGAATTCATCAATATTCTAAAATTAAGAAATCAAGTTTATCTTCTGGGAGTAATAGAAGTGATAGGAATAGGGTAAGAATGGTGATGATTCAGTGCCTATGGATATATTTAGTGACATGAGAACTGACTCTAACATTTTCTAAAGTCTTTGGGAAGGTCTTTGCTATGGGAAATGAGAACCTACAAATGCTTTTGGAATAGACAACACTGCCCACTAGAGGACATACTCTTCTTGACTACTCTGCCAATTACTTTGTTCACTTTGAGTGAGGAAACACCTGTTCTGAAAAACTGCATGATTTTTTTTTTTTTACATTTTGCTTTTCTAGTCTTTATATGCATGCATACTGTGAACTTCTCATCTCTCTAAATTCCCTTGCTTATCTTTCAGTATCCTTCTGAGATTACTGTTTATAAGCAATGTCTAGGTCCCCAGTGGTATGATTTATATTATGTTGATATGCAAGCCTGCTGGTAAATTAATGCTATGTAATGGCCTCTTCTAGAAAAATGCAAGTTTGCTATTTAGTAATATTTTAACCCATGTGCACTAAACAGAGATGAAGATCTCTGAATCTTGTAGTTTTTTATGTCCAATGACTTTGTGGAGATTGTTTTTGTTGTGGCATTTTGGTGTTATAATTTGTTTTCAATAGTTTTAATACATTTGGCTTTTAACATTTTACATTTTGACATTTGACATTTTGACATTTTGACATTTTGAACACTCGGTGAGCCAGATTCTCTGCAAATCCAAACCTGAAAATGAATTGGTGAAATGTTCACTCTCTGAACCTCTGGGATACCATTTGGTGCACAGCTCCACAGGATATGACTGCTGCAGAGCAGTCAATATTAGGTGAGGGCTTAATAAATATTGTTGACTGGATTAAATTCAGGATGTTGATATAAACATGCCCAAATTGTTAATACAGAAGCAATATTGCCAAAACAGAAGCCCAGACTGCTATAATAGCAAGAATGGGAGGGGGTGGATCATAGGAGAGTCATAAGCTAAGTATGTTATTCCCAGCCCTTATATGGTTAATGGGGCTATACTGTTAATCCTAGGAGTATGGTAGGGAACCCAACCCAGGTGACAGAAGGACCTAGAAAAAAGGGCCAGCTCTAACTACATAACCATTAAGTATTCTTGGCCATGACTTTTATATGCACCATTTATGGGAACATGAGAACTGACAAGTTCCCAACAGTACAAGTAAAGCTGGTTCTTCCTCAATCTGTTCATTGATGGGTCCATTCTATTTTTTGAAAAAATCCCTAAGACTTAAATAACTTGGTACAGAAGAAGAGAATATAATATTGTATAACATTAGTTTGAGGTGTTTTGCTTGTTAGGTTTGTTTATTTTTATTTTTCAATGCACTTTCATTACTGTTTCTCATTTTACCTTTGAAGGAATCATAGTAGACATTAGGAGAATTTGATAATAACCAAATTATTTATGATTTTCTCACCCTCTTCTCCCACCAAAACATAGATACAAAGTGACAGAAGCAAGACTATAAATCAGGACCTTCGGTATTACCCCCCGTGCTGCCCTTGAAAGTATTTATCTTAGAAAATCATGTAAACATATCAATAATTTTAATTGAAATTGTTTTTGTTTATGGCCATACAACCCTGAATGTGCTTGATCTTATCTGATCTTGGAAACCATTTATAACTTTCAGTACCCATGTTTATAAGTTGCCATTTCAATAGTAAAAATTTATATTTAACCCAAATTTTTAAAATAGAGATTTGGCTTTAATTAAAAATAACAAGCCTTCATAAGCAATTTTTTTCTAGAGGAAAATAATACTAATAGAAGACTCTAACAATACTAATAGAAAACCAAATTATTAGGCTTTCCTTCATAATTTCACTGTGTTATAAAGCAATTCTGTCCTTAGGAGTCTTTCTTTAATATTCATCATCAATTCTTCTACCACTTTTATGTACATACCTTTGGTGTTTACATTGTTAAGTGCAATATATGCACTTTTTTTCTTGGGTATAATTATTTGCAACTCAACTCCAACTAGAAATTGTCCAAAAATGAGATAGCAAACATATCACAATATTGAAAAAAGTGAAGATTTTTCTAAGGCAACAATGTAATGATATGTTTTACCCATTAAAACTGTCTTGTGACTGATTTCAAAACAAATGGTTGCTGATCATTTCCTATTATTTCAGCTCTTTCCTCTGTACTAACATTTATTTATATCCTCATCTATTCTTATACTATTGTCGATTATCTGAGAAAAGTTCTGTTAAATCACTCTAAAATTGTCTATGTTTCTGCAACAATGAACATAATTGACAATTAAGTACATTATTCACAGATCAAAACATCTCTGCCAAACAAGATAACCATGATGCGGTGAAGAACAGGTTCACAGAGGTATGAAAGGATTGGGATGTGAGACTTCTAGGACAAATTAAAGATTAAAATGGGATAGGCTTGGTCAGTTAGGGTCAGACTGGGTTCAGAGGGTAATACAATAAAAGTTATACACATAGTTGTTAAATTGCTCTATCACAGTAGAGACCATATGTATCTTCCTCACAACTGGATGGACACCTACAGCCTAGCACAGTGCTTGACACACAGTAGTCATTCAATAAACATTTGCTGAATTTCATCAAAAAAAGGCACAAGCCAGAAGATAAGAATAATAAAAAAGGCATAAACCTCTAAAAGAACAAGTCCTCTCTTCGGTTTGTTGCTGATAAAGATACAAGCAAGAATATGATTTTGTTTTTTCTTTATACTTTGCACTTTTCAAAGCATATTTACCTGTAGTATATCCTTTAACTTTTTTTGGACCCTAATGAGTAACTACAAATGAAAAATCCAGTTTCCATATACTTCACTTTATCAGGATTATAAGCTGTGACCCTTTTGTCAATCTTATATCTTGGAGGTTAATTGATTTAGTAGAGAAAGGAGGGTCAGTCTGGGAAAAGATCTATTATTTTTATTTAACTATAGAACTACCAAAATCATCATTCTTATAGGGTAATTTTGAGGAACAGTAAATGCAGGTATCTCTACAGTGTCATACAAAATGCATCATCCTTTCCAAATTGCTTCTTGGTCTGCCCTTTCCAGGCAGGCACTGATGGAATAAATGGCCTAAATTCTCACTCTGGGCCATTGAAAGAACAATTGCCTCCAAAAGGTTAGCAACGTGAAAGTACAACTAGAAAATGTTTACCTTTTTAAGAATAAAATAAAGTTGGTTTAGAAGCTTTGGGCAACATTTTTAATGTCTGCTGTGAAAAGAGGCAATTCTACGGCACCTACTGGGCCTGTTTCCCCTGGTGGGCTCTTATCCCCTGTACTCAAAACGAACAGCCCATTTAGGTGGGCTTTAAATTCAGTATACAAATAATTTTCCAGATAATCTACCTCAACCATGTCAACCTCGCTCACGGCCCGTGGGCCGTATGCGGCCTAAAATGAGTATTTTTTGTGGCCCAGCCAATATAACAGTATATAAGAAACGTTTTAATAAAAATTTTGTAACTTACATTTTACAATATCCTGCTATACAAAATTATTAATAATGAACTACAACGTTTCCTAATGACTAATTTCTATAATCAGTGGCATTCATTTCCCTTATGTGCAGGCACACCATTTCTCTCCACTAATACTAGCAGTGAATATTTTAGCAGCTGATCATCATGTCTTGTACTAGCTTGTTTGGTGTGGGCAACAGAAAATAATTTTGCTTTTAGAAAACAAGAAAAATATGTTTACCTGTGTTACACTTATTAATTTGTGCAGTTATTCAGTGTCTGGTTAGTTAATGTTCAAGGAAAAATATTAATTTCTATTAAAATGTTCTATTACTGGTATTTTATGTTAATGATTACTCATTTATTTCAGTCCTTTGTATTCAGCATGTCTCTATCAAAATAAACCTACATTTCTATGAAAATTGAAGCTTTTGGTTCTCTGCGGTTCACATAAACTTAAACCTTTGATTTTGACATGCTTGGTCTACACCTTCCCAATAGCCGGGATTTGCTTCCAGTTTTGAATAAACACTAAACAAATAGAAAAACAGGGAACCTCAATTAAGACATCTGGTGAGTGACAATTTTACCCAAATGAAGAACATCCAAAAGTACCCTACGTCAAACTGAGGGCAATTTCATCAAGGAACTAACAAATCCAATTGAACAGAAAATATTCTGAATCATTTCAAACCGGAAGGAAGAAAATTATACAGGCTGCTAGGAAACTAAGAGTTTAGTGGAAAATACCAAATGATATCTCAGAATTCAATTAGAATTGATTAATAAAGAAGAATTTAAATTTATCTAGTTCATTCTTCAGAGGAGAAGGCTTATAAAAATTTATGAGTTCAGACTATCAACAGAGATAGTATAAGGAAACTTGCTTTAAAATAATTTAAGTAATTTGAGTACATACTATAATTATAGGAATGTTTACGTGCCTCTTCCCTTGTCTGTGCCTTTATTTCCCACTCCTTGTTAGCATATAAGCAGTGGCATTAGTAGAGGCAATGGAAAGACTCAGATAATCAACTCTGAAATGTGCAAACCTCTGAAAGTTAGCTCAACTAGTAAATCCACTGGCAGGACAGGTAATTTCATAGACCTATGTCATTGGACTAGATGTTAAGAACAAACAATATAAAACAAGCAAAACAAGAATCGTAAAGAAAGAGAAAATATTTTTGAGTAAAATTCAAGTTAGCCCTAGGTCTATAAAGAGATGATTAATTAGTACCTCACAAATCACCATAGAGTCTCCTAACATAAAATCTAGAAAATGGAAATGAAGAGAAAGATGTTAACCAGATCAATTTCAGTGTTATTCAATTGAGAGAATTTGAGGACTTCAGATTACCGGAAACCATTCTCTGGGCATCAATGATTTATTAAAACCATTTGGTAAGAATCAAACTTTCTGTAGTAAATGGAATGTTTGCATTCTCCCAAAATTAATATGTCAAAGCCCTGTACCCCAATATGATACTATTTATAGATGGGGCCTTTGGGGCAATGAGGGTTAAAAGAGGCCTCTCATCAGGAACTTAATCAAGATAGCACCCAGATCTTGAACTTCCCAGCCTCCAGAACTCTGAGAAAATAAATGTCTATTGTTTAAGCTACCTAGTCGAGTGTTTTGTTGTGGCAGCCTGGGCTGGCTAATATAGTCTTTTGCTTCAATGATTTGATTTTATATTTATTTGGGAATGATCTTTAATTCAGTTTATGAATAGGCACACATGACCGAGAATCAAGAAACTTATAACTGGGAGGAAACAGAACTCTCACCTAGTTTAATCACCAACTTCTGCCTGAATCTTTTATAAGATACTAGTGGGCCCAGTGCACAAATTCATGCACCAGTGGGGTCCCTAGACTACAGGATTGGACTGAAACCAGCTCTCTGACATCCCCTGAGGGTCTTAGATTGTGAGAGGATACAGACCAGGTCGGGAGACCCCACTGGTGCACAATAGGGTCCTGGGAGGGATGTGGGAGGTTGGCTAGCTGGGGAGGGACTACTGGAGTGCTCCAGGGCATGTCCAGCCCATCTTGCTCAGTCCCGATAGGCCAGACCCCCAGCAGCAAGCTGACTTACGAGTTGGAGCGTTTGCCTCCTGGTGGTCAGTGTAAGTCATAGTGACTGGTCAACTGCCTCTCCCCTGGTAGTCAGTGCATGTCATAGCGAGTGGTTGAGCAGCCTTAGCATATCATTAGCATATTATGTTTTGATTGGTTGAACAGATGACTGGACACTTTGCATATTAGGCTTTCATTAAATACAATGGAGATCTTAAAGTACAAGTGACTCTGAGGATTGAATCCAGGTCTTTGAATTCAGTAACTATTCTCTTTTCACTGCACCAATGATCTCTATACTATTTTGACTATGCACCCCATCAGTAAAAATATTTTTTAATATATTTTATTGATTTTTTACAGAGAGGAAGGGAGAGGGATAGAGAGTTAGAAACATCAATGATAGAGAAACATTGATCAGCTGCCTCCTGCACACCCCCTATTGGGGATGTGCCTGCAACCAAGGTACATGTCCTTGACCAGAATCAAACCTGAGACCCTTGAGTCAGCAGGCCGATGCTCTATCCATTTAGCCAAACCGATTAGGGCAATAAAAATATTTTTAATGCATTTCCCAATTTATGTATTTATTTACTGTATACATGTGCTACTACATATTTATCAAATATATACAAAAAGTTGAAATTTGAAGAAGAATGATATTAAAAAGTAAATATAAGTAGAAGTCCTGGCAGTGCCCTCGGTGGCCCTGAATCTGACTCTTGCTTCAACAGTGTTTGGACATAACAGACCCAGGAACGAGGCTTCCAGCCTCCCACCACTCTCCAGCATCTTATCCAGTCACCACCTTCAGAACTACCTCTGGGACCAGCCAACACACTGTTTTTTTGTTGTTGTTTTTTGTTTGTTTGTTTGTTTTTTACCTTAACTCTTTACTGCCGAACAACCATGAGTTCACAGATTTGTCAGAATTATTCCACCAAGGTGGAGTCTGGCCGACCTACATCTGAAGGCCGCCCACACCTACCTCTCTCTGGGCTTCTATTTCAACCTCCATGATGAGGATGTAGCACTCTAGGGCGCAGGCCACTTTTTTCACGAGTTGGCTGAGAAGAAGCACGAGGATGCTGAGCATCCCTTAAAGTTGCAAAACCAGTACTGTGGCCAAATTCTCTTCCAGGACATGCTGAAGCCATCCCAAGGTGAGTGGGCAAAACTCAGGATGCCATGGAAGCCGCCCTGGCCTTGCAGAGGAACCTGAACCAGGCCCTTTTGGAGCTGTTGGCCCTGCGTTCTACCCACCAGACCCTCAACTCTGTGACTTCCCGGAGAACCACTTCCTGGGTGAGGAGGTGACACTCATCAAGAAGTTGGGCAACACCTGACTCACCTCTGCAGGCTGACCGGGCTGCGTGAGTATCTCCTCGAAACACTCACCCTCAAACACAACTAGGAGTCTTTGGAGCCCAGAGGCCTTTGCAGGGCCCCTCTGCATCCCCTAGTGTCTGGCTTTTTAACCTGAGCCTCTCCCCAAACCTACTAGCTGTTCTTTTAACCACCCTGTAGCCCTCTTCCATACATTTGACCAAATAAGACAATAAAATGTTTTGCAGGAAAAAAAAAGTCCTAATACATCTTTTAAAGCCCACATTAGAGACTGGTACACTTTCTCACATTGACTCCTTCCTACCAGGAAGTTAGTAAAAGGTTTAATCAGTGAAAGCATATCACAATATTAAAAAATGCCAGAGTCTAATGTTGGGAGATTGTGATTATTATTCTTAATACAAGACTATTAAATCTATTGTTTTAAAAAATTATTTTCAACAGAAGTACAGTCTGCTAAAATTAAATCTTTAACCTAAGAAAAGTCATACTATGTCAATATTTCATTGAAGAAATGTCAAGGAAAACTTGAGTCATGAATTTTATGCTGGGGTCACTATACATGGATCCTTTTCTTTTGGGACCAATGGATTGATAAGAGCCAATAGAGTCAACACCAGTGGTTAAAGGGCTGGGGTAAAGTTTGGACCACTATAGCAAATTAAACTTTTTAATTAAAAGCAGGGTTGTTTCTATAGCACTTTTTCATAAAATTTTCTAACAGGTATATATATTATATATTAACTAGAGACCTGGTGCACAAAATTTGTGCATGGGGGAGCGGGGGGTTGGTCCTTCAGCCCAGCCTCCACCCTCTCCAATCCAGGACCCCATGGGGGGATGTCCAACTGCCTCTCACAATCCAGGACCGCTGGCTCCTAACCTCTCGTCTGCCTGCATGCCTAATCGCCTCTAACCACTCCGCTTGTCTGCCTGATCATCCCTAACCACCTCTGCCTGCCTGCCTGCCTGATTGCCCCTAACTGCTCCCCTACTGGCCTGATCATCCCTAACTGCTCCCCTGCTGGCCTGATTGCCCCTAACCACCTCTGCTTCACCCCGCACCTGGGACCCAGGATTCCCTCCACCAGCTGGCACCTAAGCACCCAAGACCTGGGTTTCCCTCCCTTTGGCCAGTCACAGGCACCCAGGATCCAGGCCAGCTTTGCCCAGGCCAGGTGCAGCCACAAGGAACTGTGGGCAGGCAGCTTTGCCCGAGCCGCAGCCTCTGGCACCTGGGATAATGAAGCGGGCAGCTTGTCCCTCTCCTGGGCCACAGGTACAGCTGCTGGTGCCCAGGACTACAGGGATCGTGGGGTGTGTGACTTGTCCCTCTCCCACAGCCTGGCTAGTCTCCATTTCTCTCTCACAAACTCATTGGTGCATGGCTGGTCCCCGTTCCTCTCTTGTGAGCTCATTTGTGCTTGGCTGGTCCCTATTCCTATCTCTCAAGTGTTGAGTGTCTAAGCTGTTACAGCATGACAGCGTGAGGGCATGATAACCATTTGCATATTAGCTCTTTATTATATAGGACTAGAAGGCTCAGTGCATGAAATTCATGCACGGGTAGGGTCCCTAGGCCTGGCTGGTGATCAAGGGCACTCTGTGGGGCAACTGGTGGGGCGATCAGGGGCCCCCTCTGGCACCCGCCTTGGCTGGCCTGGGGGCAGCTCCTGCATTGAGCGTCTGGCCCCTGGTGGTCAGTGTGCATCATAGCAATCAGTTGTTTCACCAGTCATTCTGCTGTTCAGTCAATTTGCATATTGGGCTTTTATTGTATAGGATTACCCTCTCTCTTTCTCTTCTAAATTGCTATGCTAGGTAAGTAGAAAGAAAATTAGATGTTTACAATTAAATGCTGTTCTAAATTAAATTAAATGACTTCATGAAAACATTGCTGGCAGTGAAAGGTAAGCTTTACATGGAAAAATCAATGGAGATTTTACAACTCAATAGTGGGCAAAAATTAAGCATCCCATTTGCATGGCATATTCTGGCTATGAAACCTTGAGTAATACCTTACCAAACCTTACTTTACCACTCATAGTTTTGAGATAGAATGATCTTATATAAAGATTGTTAATTCTGTCATTGTTGAACAAATGAGACTTATTCAGTCCCATTTAAGCAAAAGTCAGAGCAGCGAGTATTGCACCCAACTTTCACAGATGGCAAAGACACTTTCGAAGGTTAGTACAAGAGAAACCCATTCATGCTCTGCTCTTTCACTATAAACAAAGCACTAGCACCCAGAAGAAGAAAAAAAGAATGTGATCTGAAGCATCCCAAAAAGTGCAAAACCCAAAGCAGTCACACAAAATCTTTGATAAGACCTGTTGAAGTAAAATGCCAGTCCAATATGAGGTGGTTTGAAAGCATTAAAGAGAAATAAAGCCTTCATACCACACAATTGAAGGGAGAATCTCTGCTGTAACACTTCATTTTGGAAATAAATACTTCAAGACAAAGTTACCTACCAGATCAAGGTTGTTTATTTTCTCCTTTTCCCTCTAGTTATTATTAAATCAGAAAATCCAGTTTTAAAAAGCACATTATATCTAAATAATCATCATTTTTAATTTTAGGACATGTTTTCATTTATTTTTCCTTTAATGTCCTAATTTTTATAGAATTGATCTAAACAACATGGTTTCCCACATTGGTATTTTTTTAGGTACTCAAAAGAGGTTAAAGAGGGCAAGAGATTTTTTAAATCCCAGCTTTCACTGCATTTTAGGAACCAGAAAGAGAAAAGAACACAGGGAATCTCACTTATAAGTTATGGAGTCTAGGGCAACGCTAAAGATCGAACTGATTAGGTGTCTTTAATGTATCAAGCATTATGTGTTGCTATCATTCTCATATCACCCTTTAGACTACTGAAGTCAGTAACTTACCAAATGTCCCACAACTGGAAAGTTGAAAGAGTCAAATATCAAACTTAATTCTTTATGACTTATTTTTTAATTTAATTTATTGGGGTGACATCAGTTAATAAAATTATATAGGTTTCAGGTATATAATTCTGCAACAAATAATCTGTATATTGTACTGTTGACATGCCAAGTCAACTTTCCTTCCATCATCATTTATCTCCCCTTTACCTTCTTTTACCTCCCCTTTACTTTCTTCTACCTGCCCCCCAAAACCTTTCCTCTGGCAATCACCATACTGTGGTTTGTGTCTATGAATCTTTCTTTTTTCTTTACTTAATTAATCCCTTCACTCTTCTCACCCAGCCCACAACCCTCTCCCTTCTGACAGCTGTCAGTCTGTTCTCTGTATCCACAAGTTTGTCTCCACTTCGTCAGTTTATTTTGTTCATTTGATACTACATATAAGTGAAAATATCCATGACTATATCCAGAGAAACCTGAAACACTCATTTGAAAGAATATATGCACCCTATGTTCATTGCACCATTATTTACAATAGCCAAAATTTGGAAGTAGCCAACTGCCCATCCTACATATTAAAAGGCTAATATGCAAATTGACCAAATGGTGTAACGACCAGTTGCTATGACACGCACTGCCCACCAGGGGGCACGTGCTCAATGCAGGAGCTGCCCCCTGATGGTAAGTGTGCTCCCACAGGGGGAGCACCATCAGCCAGAAGCCCTGAGCCGGGTTCATAGCTGGTGAGCGTAGCGGTGGTGGCAGAAGCCTCTCCCACCTCCACAGCAGCACTAAGGATCTCCTCCCCACCAGGCTCCCAAACTGCAAGAGGTCACAGGCCACGGTGAGGGACCCCACCCCCCAAGTACACGAATCTCTTGCACCAGGCCTCTAGTCAGTAGATATGTGGATAAAAAGGCTGCAGTACATTTACACAATAGAATACTAGACAGCCTTTAAAAAAAGGAAGCAAATCTTATCCTTTTTTATTGTTTAAATCTTTATTGTTGAAAGTATCATATATGTCTCTTTTTCCCCCCAGTGAACCCTTCTAGCCACCCCGCCCCCCCCCCCCACAAGGCCTTCACCACCCTATTGTCTGTGTCCATGGGTTATGCATATATGCATGGAAGTTCTTTGGTTGATCTCTTCTCATCCACCCGCCCACCCACCCACCCATAATCTGTTCCATGCTTCTATGCCTCTGGATCTATTTTGTTCATCAGTTTATTTTGTTCAGTAGAGTTCACATATGATTGAGATCATGTGATACTTGTCTTTTCTCTGTCTGGCTTATTTCATATAGTATAATACTCTCCAGGTCCCTCCATGCTGTCTCAAAGGATGGAAATCTTATCTTGAGGATAGCATGGATGGATCTGGAGAATATTATGCTAAGTGAAATAAGCTAGGCAGGGAAAGACAAATTCTGAATAATTTTAAAGTCCACATTTTTTCAACTAAATTAAGCCACCACTCAGGCAAGTCACTTCACCGCCCTAGGCCTCGATTTTAATTTCATTATCAGAAAAATATAGAAGGGTTGAGTCAGAAAATCTGTAAGTTCTCTTATAACTAGAATAAGTAAGAAATTATATATCAGAAACTCTATAAACTTTATAAGCCCCGTAAAATTCAGTGAACCTTTTTATAACAAATAAATGTTAATACCATGTATTCTAAAAACAAATGATGTAAGTCAAGATGTAAATCTTAAATTATTTGCTTTCTGTCATTTTCAATTTATGTGCAATGTATTATAGGATAGCTGCCCACTTTTTAAATTTATGGACTTCTTTCATTGTCATATGTAAAACCATATATTGGTCTTAAGATATTTTAATTTAGGTTCATTTATTATAAAAGTCTGACTATAATATAATATTTAGTAATATTAATGATATCTTACTCATTTAGATATGTTTAATTTAGTAGGAAATATAAGGCTCTGGCTGGTTTGGCTCAGTGGATAGAGCTTTGGCCTGCAGTCTGAAGGGTTCTGGGTTTGATTCTGGTGAAGGGCACATGCCCAGGTTGCGGGCTCAATCCCCAGTGGGGGTGTGCAGGGGGCAGCCAATTGATGGTTTTCTCTCATTATTGATCATTCAATCTCTCTCTATCTCTCCCATTCTCTCTGAAATCAATAAAAATATTTTTTTTGAAAACCAAAAACTTGTACATAAATGTTCATAGTAGCTTTATTTTTTAAAAAAGAAATATAATCACTTTGTAGTTTATGCTATTTGACTTACTTTGAATTAATTTTTTTAAATAATTAAATTTTAAGATTATTTCTTGGTTTAGGAACTCAATACATATTAAAGTATAGATCAAAACTAACTACATTATTGCATCAGAAATAATGGAGGGGAAACCTGCTTTTATGAAATGATGCTTGGAAGTTTTTAATAACTAAGATAGGTCTTGTTTTACTTATTCATGATGAAATAAGACAACATGCTTAAGGCTGCTATTTCTAAGCACTTTCTCCACAAAATATTTTGCAGGAATGGATAGTCTTCTCAATAATTGAAAAATTAAATTAGAAATGATTGCCACTGTATTTCTACCCATTTTAACATCTTGAGTTCCTAGAGATATATTGGGGTGCTACATAAGAATTTTAACTCGGTATATGGCAACTTGTATATCTAATAAATATAGCTTGGGATCACACTTGCATGAGTAAAAAACAATTTAATAAAAATATCCTTTTAATCTATATTTAATCAACAATCTTTTGGGATACAAATTTAACAATAAATCAAAATTTCTAAATTTATATATTGCTCTTCAGGTTCCTATATCTTAACACATCCTCATGTCCACCTTGGTGTTCACTCAGTGTTTCCGTCTCAGTGGAAGGACCACATCCATCCTGTAAGAACACTAGAAGCCCAGGAGTCACCGTCCACACATTCCTACCCCCTCCATCTCAAATCCAAAGCCTTACCAAAAGCTCTATCATTTTTTCCTTCTAAATACTTCTTAAATGTGTCCAGTTTCCTCTATCTTCCCATCATTGCCACCAAGGAGTTAGTTATTCTAGCCTTTATTTATGACATTGAAGCCACCACTTTCCCTCCCACTGTAGAGTCATTGCATGTTTGTTGACTTTTCCTAGAAGCCCTTCACTCCTACTTTGTCTTGTTAAGCTAACTTATCCTTCCCGTCAGAGCTCTCAGTCATCTTAATGTGGGGAAGCCTGGCCTGACCTCCATGATTAGGCCACGTCTTCCTATTGCATACTGTCTTGTGCTATGAAGCTTCTCTCAGCATCTCTCATGATTTATTTATTTGCTCATCTTACTAACACATAATTATCTGCTATGTGAAGGCAAGGCCCCTATCCTCAGGCAGTTTATATTCTAGGATGAGGAAAGAGGCAATTCCGTATGAGTATGGGTTGAAAGGAGACCCATGAAGGAAGACATGGTGGAGAATCGTTGTTACACTTCTTTGTGTGATTTGATGAACATCTGTCTCCCACCCAGACCATAAGTGCATAGACGTGGGACCATGCCTTACTTTTGTTATGCCCGCAGGCTGTCAGTCCCTCCGTTTTTTACCCACTGCAACCACAAATTATCCTCCAAAACTAGCAAAATGTCACTTTAAATAAAAACATGGTTTATTTATATTTTTATAGCTAAAATTGTTCGTGGACCCCTCTCAAATAAAGGAAGGATTCAGAGCATTAATCATGAAAAGGGACACTACATCAGGTCTTGAATGTGAGTAGAACAATAAGAACACCGATTTAAGTGTTCAGGGATACACAAGGTGATCACGTAAAGGCAGTCTTGTTCCCTCCTCATTTGCATGCCTTTGCACGATGACAGCTACGAGATACACAGAGACACACAGGGAGAAGCAGAGGCTGTTCTAACCTCTAGAACATTCTCTTCGGATTTTCAAATGTCATAACGCCAAAGAAAAACATTCTCGGATTCTAAATCACATTAATTCTTTAAACTTTCCTCATTGAACACAGAAAAAAAAACCTACTTTTATGTATACAATTTTGGATTTTTATTATGGCAAATATTTAAGGGGTGGGAGGTTGACATTTTTAGACCAGTGCAAAATAAACTTTTGAAACGCTAAGGTAACAACTTCTAACTAATCAAAATGTCGGATTTTTTTTCTCTGATAAATGATAGTCTCCTGCTTAGAGTCGTTTAATTAAGTGGAAGCATGCTCTTTATGCCAGTGAATTTTCAAGAAGATAAGAAGCAGCGAAGTGACAGCTCTACAGTTTACATTTGGATAAAAGTAGATAACTCCATTCCTCCTAATCTGGGCAGCGTGAGCCCTTCCACCAAGATGAAAATTTATGCATTAAGCTAGTTTAAATAGGAAATCTCCTAGCATCATTATGAACTCGCAGTTCCTTAAAGTCATGGCTCAGTTAATCATTTGCTTTTAGAATGTTTTCCTCCAAGACCAGGGATATCCTTAATAATATATTTTTAATTATCCAAAATATTCTTCCTTTTGCCTTTACACATTTTTTCATATCACATGTCTCTGAAATTCAATAAAAGAAGAATTAAGTGAGTGATTTGCTTCATATTTAACTTAAATAAGAAAAGTTCAGTAACAGAAAAATGTGTTTGCAGTTTTTTAATTCGTACGCAGGTCACCGCCTCCTTTTCCAATGAGCAGTGGCTGAATAATCGAGGTAATTTCTGGCTCCAAGCCATGGCTCTTTATTTTATGTAATAATGCATACGACCAAACACCAACCAATAAAACAAATGAATCTGAATATTCCCTCAGAGTTCATTGAATTTCCTTGATTGGATATTAAACACAATCAGTATTCAGTCAAAGAACTGGCACACTTCTGGATATATCCCAATTTTTTAAGAAACCCTATTGGACACACTATACTTCCTTTTCCACATAATTCTGCCTGAGTCATCCTTAAAAGCTGGACGGTAATTACATTAAAGATGGTTTTGGGCATCACAACAGAATTACTGTTGTAACACAAAGAATCTCCACACTAGAGAAATGTGTTTGCATTTGTGGTTTTTCTGATGCCTTCAAATGAATGTTCCTACGTCACAACTACATCTGTTTGGATGCTTTTCCCCCTTGGGTAAATGAACAAAGGCACATGTTCTTAGAACTTGTCTGATGGAAATTAACAGTCTACTTTTATCCCTGCCTTGTATAGCTTTGACTTGCTCTATTTGTTTATGCTTTCTTTCATAACTTAACAGAAATCTAAAACATATCACTAACTTGGTACTTTAAGAATATCAGTTGGTAATAGGAAATAAAGGGTTAATCTCCTTCGGGGGCCCTGAGAATGTTTACTTAAAATACTTTTTAAAGGAGGAGAGAGATGAAAGACATATGCCAGGAGAGAAATCTCCTGAAAGTTATGCCCCACTAACCAAATGTTTGCATTATTCACTGCACATGAACTTACAGAACGTGATTGATTGAAGTACCTAGTGAATGTGATAAATTGAATTCAGCTTATTCTTTTGGACTTACCTACAAAGTTTGATATATAAGACATAAGTCTCTTCTGGTTCAATTTTTAATCATATTTCTGCATACACCTCAAAATCAGGGCATCTAATATCATGCCAGTAGGCTAATACATGGTAAGGCATAGAAATGGCTGAGAGAGAATTCCCATCAAATGTCAACCGAGTCACATAGATGAACAAATCCTCACTTGTTCATAAGCTGTACAGTCTGAGAACTAAAAGTGAACCAAGAGTTGCTCACAAGCCTGATTCTGATAGCACAGTATTAAAATACAAACAGTAAAAAGTTACATGTACACATTTTTACAAAAAAGAAGTGAAAACAAAGAGTACTTACACTTTTGTTCCGAGAAAGCAAATCAGAAGGATTTCTTTGCATGGTGGTATCTGAAGTCACTCACACAGGCAATGGCTGTTTCCTACGTCACTGCTCTCACAGCAACAGTTATCCACTCAAAAGCCAACTGGCATTCTGAAGAGAAAGGCAAGGAAATGTTTAATCAAGTATATGATTAACATGTGTGCTTCGAAATACTGTCTTGGGGTAGGACAGTAACTCAAATCATTCATCAGAACAGGCTCAAATGATGCTGTGTTTGAAGCAGTAAAAGTGCACACAAGCAACATTTCCAAAACAACTTTTGTTAAATGTTAGTTAGAGATTTCAAGCACCATCTGTTTTCTAATAAATATTCAAGCCTACATTTCCAGTAGCTGAAAATAAAACAGGTATGGTAGCCACAACCTAAAGTTATGTGTATGTAATGAAAACACAGACTGTCTTGGGTATTTGATAATTCTGGCTGGTACAGCTAGGGATCCCTCAAATTTCCACCAATGGATGGAGAGGTAGCTTTGTCCACTGCCGGAGGACTCTTGTCTACATCTGAGAACCCTCTGACCACTACATCGTGGCCTCCTGGGCTTATTAGCAATAATCCACAGTACAGTGAGCCATACCAGTGGTTCTTAAGTAAATTTAGTGCGATCTCTACCATTTTGATTCAAAGAGATTATAAGGAATGATTTGGAGGAAGTGCTTCCCTAGTTAAGCAATAACTAATTTACAATGAATATTCCAGAGCAGTTGCCATTTGAACCACAGAAAAACCTAATTATCTAACCTACACTTTCCACTAGACACTAAGAAGGAAATTCTCTGTTTTGATTGGGGGAAAAAAGCATATAGAATAACTATGGTGCTATGTTCATTCTGATATTCAGCTATATTTGGACTTTCTTACAAATTCGGGTATTTGCATGTGGGTTGAGGTGCCTTTTAGGAAAGAAAGCACTCTAAGGGAACAGGGATGAGGCAAACATGCTTGACCAAAACTGTGACCTTGCAGATGTGGGAGATCCTATAAGGGCAGACTGAGTCTAACAACGGCATGTATTCTCTCATTTTGGGTTTCTTCTAAGCATCTCAAAAGATTTGTGTCTGAGGTTTATGGAAAAGGATAACAATGATCAAGGTCTGAAGGAGTTTGCTTTGGTAAAATGATTGATAAATATCAAAGTGCAGAGCAGCGTGAATTATATATTCAAAAAATATACAAAAAGAAGTGACCATATGTATTTTTAAAAGCATATCCACCAAAAGGAGGGAGGACTCCATGGAACACTGCACCTCTGCGGGCCCCTGGAGGAGGCCAGCCCTCAATAGCAGGAGAACCCAATGGGAAAGGACCTTCATCATGCCCTCCAGCCATCAGCAGTGGCACACTCTCAAGGATAAAGATTTGTTTGGAACAGGAAATCAGTCCTCAAGACATACAAAACTAGAAGGGAGATGTTTTCTAAAAAGGCCAGAGACCCCACAACAGCAAGGTAGAGTCAGAATTAGAGAAATAGAGTTGACTATTGCTAAGAATATGCCTAGACGTAGCCCTAACTGGTTTGGCTCAGTGGATAGAGCGTCGGCCTGCAGACTGAAAGGTCCCAAGTTCGATTCTGGTCAAGGGCATGTACCTTGGTTGTGGGCACATCCCCAGTGGGGAGTGTGCAGGAGGCAGCTGATCGATGTTTCTCTCTCATCGATGTTTCTAACTCTCTATCCCTCTCCCTTCCTCTCTGTAAAAAATCAATAAAATATATTTTTTAAAAAAGACTATGCCTAGACACAAGAATATGCTTAGATGCAATGCCCTAAAGGCCAGGGAGCGACGACGCTTTCTTCTGGGTTCAATGAAAATGCTTACCTGAAGTTAGAGAAAAATGCAAATGAGTATGAGTTGCTAGGGTAAATATGGTTCTTTGAGTGCATATGGATTTTTTAAGGGTTGTAGGGTTTACTCCTGGGACTCCAACTGACACATTGTTTATCTGTGGAAAGAGCTGACCCCCAAATACAGAGTTCTCAGCTAGTATACCTCCAGGAATTTAGTCACCTTTACTGATTAGTTACAATGCCAAGGATTTTATTAGCTCTCAGAAAAGGTAAAATTATGTTACCTAGATCAATTTAAGAAGTGGGCAGAAATAATATAAACTGTGAACTAGCTAAATATTCCATAGCTGGGGCAGGAGGGATACAATCCCCCCAATGCTGCAGAGAGCTTACATACTATCAAAGAAAAACTCACTCAAAATATTTCATTACTCATTTAGTATTTAATGAGTACCCTTGGGGTGCAACCATGGAATGGCGGGCTAGAGATGCAATGGTTTTGAGTTAACAAGTGAAATCAGACAAATTATGGATTTGACCCGAGGCTTTCCTAAATTAATCATATTTTTAACAAATTTATCTTGACATCATTTAAAGACCATTATTAATAGATAATTTCTTATAGGAATCAGTAAAATAAAGACAGTGCAAGAGGCAGATGGATTTAATTGAAAAACGAGAGCTGATGGGTGGCCTTTCTCAGCCCTTATAACTATGTAGGAGGCACCAGGGCCTCACTAAAAGTGTGGACCTTGGAACCAAATAGGCATATGTTAGAACTATAGCTCTTATTTGCATTCTGTGTAGCTGTAGGTAAGTTACTTAACCTCTCTGAACTTTCTCCAGACCTGCAAAAGGGAGATGATAGTACTCATGCTGTTGCTTGCCACGTTAAAATGAGTTTTAATGTGTGTAGAGTAGTATCATCGCCATCCTTCATTACTAACTTTTTCTTCTCTTCTTTCAAATGGCAAGCAACAACCACCCATTCTTATTTTTTCCTGAAAGTGCCAAACTCCCTCAAATAAGACAAACTTAGGTAGATGTACTTTCATAAGTACCAAACTCCCTCAAAGAAAAAACTCAGGCAAATGTACTTTCATTTTTTAATGTTTATTTATTGACTTGAAGGAGAGAAAGAGGAAGGAGAGAGAAACTTCAATTGTTGCATTATGCATTCAGCTGATTCTTGCATGTGCCCTGACTGGAGCTCAAACCCACAACCTTGGCGTGCCAAGATGATGCTCTACCAGCAAATATACTTCTGAGGACACAATAATGAACAGTTAGGGTCCCAGGAGTAGTAAGACACTACACTCATATTAGGGTCATTAAAGGAGAGTTTAGTAAGGAGACTATCAAAGAAGATGTGAGTAGAGAAGGGGAACCCACTGAGGATGCTGCAGTTCTTGGACAGCTAATAATTCAGTTCTTGCCACCTCCGAGCTGTAGGGTCAAGGAGAGGGACGGGCCACCAACACCTAAGAGCAGAGGGTCGTAGAGTGAACTGCCTTGAAAGTGGAGATTATTCTTTGGGACACAGCCTCGGGTGAGTCTGAAAGGAAGGAGATAAACATGATCTCATTCTGCTGCCTCCTTCTGATCTCCTGCTGGGACTCCCCACTGCAAAAATGCAACAGAGCTGTCAGCGTCCCAGGACAGAAAGCCTCCTAGGGTGGAGCAGAAAGGAGAGTGCAGCGGGAGGGGACATAGAAGTGCCACACAAATTTGACCTGATTTCTCAGGAGGGGACTGCACTTTTCTGCTATCTCAGTTCATCATAAGGAAAATATCTATTATTTATCCTTAATCTTCACAGTAGCCCTGTGAGGTAGATATCCTTACTCTATGACCTCATTGTGAAAAGGGGGAAATCAGCTCCAACAAGTTAACTAAATTGCCCAGTAAAGAGCGGGCCAAGATTCAAACCCTATTTGTCTGGCTTCAAAGTCCATGTTTTTTCTACCCTGCCACAGTGCTTAGCTGCCAATATCACGAACCAGTGCATTTTAATTATCAACAAGTGGTAACCTCTGCAAATATCAAAGTTGTGCCTAAGCCAAGGAATGTTTGATTTAAAAGGTTTATTTTTCTCAGATGAAAGGTAGGAGAGGGTGGGGGTAAAGGGGAGAGATCAACCAAAGGACTTGTATGCATGCATATAAGCCTAACCAATGGACACAGACACCAGGGTGGGTGAGGGCATGAGTGTGTGTGTGTGTGTGGGGGGGGTAGTGGGAAAATAAGGACACGTATGTAATACCTTAATCAATAAAGAAAAAAATTTTTTTTAAATAAAAGGTTTACTTTCAGGAAGACAGTTCCTACAAATTCCTCCCTCAGCAAAGACGATGCTGTGAGACCACTAAACGCATTCTCCCTCCAGGTGCACTATAAAGAAACCAGGTGAGAGAACACTCACAAATGCAATTTCATTACTACAGGAATTTGCATATAAAAGTTAACTGGGGAGAAGTAGAGTTAACTCCTGCAGGGGGAACACTTTAGAAATAAAAATGAACAGAGCCGGTGGGTAAGACAGATGGTGCAGAAACATTCTGAGAAGGAATCTGAGCTGGAGCACCTGAGCAAATCTTGCTGCTTTGATGAAAGGATAAGGGAGTTAAGACAGGTTCTTTCCCAGAGATTAAGGATTTATATAATGGAAAAAGCCCTGGACTGGGCATCAGAAGAAATAGGTTCTACTTTCATCCCAATGTTATATACACAAGCTCTATGGTAATAGAAAACTCTCTTCTTTTTCTTTCTCTGCCATTTGCTTGCTTCTCTGTAGATAATATTTTCACAACCCACCTCACAGGGTTGTTATGAGGATTCATTAGATGATATCTCAGAAAGTGAAGGGACAGCCTTCACAGGGCATCCTAGAAGAAAGACCATAGGAAACCTATGTGGTCATCATTGGATCTGGATCAAGAAAGAGTCTTTTCTCTTAATTCACAACTTTAGAAGGAATGAGGAAATATCAGGGACTTAGACACTGGGACAAATGTATAAATTACCAGTCTTAAATGTGGGGAGATCAGATTAGCAGGCACTTCTGAGTACATGAGAATGACTCAATCTTTCCCATGAAAGTCTGGGTTTTTTAGAATATTTTTAATTTTTTAAATTGCAGTTGGCATTCACTATCCTATATAATAAAAACCTAATATGCTAAGTGTCCGGTAGTCCATTCAACCAATCAAAGTGTAATATGCTAATGATATGCTAAGGCCACTCACCTGCTCGCTATATGCACTGACCACCAGGGGGCAGATGCTCTGACTGGTAGGTTAGCTTGCTGCAGGGGTCTGGCAGATAGGGACTGAGTGAGATGGCCCAGACACTCCCTGGAGCCCTCCTGTGCCCCTCCCCGGCCCCAATCATGCACCAGTGGGGTCCCTCGGCCTGGCCTGCATCCTCTCACAATCCAGGACCCCTTGGGAGATGTCAGAGAGGCTGTTTCAGCCCGATCCCACAGGCCAGGCCAAGGGAACCCACTGATGCACAAATTCATGCAATGGGCCTCTAGTTATTTTATGCTGTATTTCCCAGCGTATAAGATGACTTTTTAACACAGGAAAATCTTCTCAAAAGTTGGGGCTCGTCTTATATGCCCAGTCTTCTTATACACTGGAAAATACAGTATTTGTTTCAGGTGTATGCACAGTAGTTAGACACATAATTTATGGAGTGATCCCTCCTATAAATCTAGTACCCATTTGGCATCATGCATAGTTATTAGAATGTTATTGACTATATACCCATTTTATATGTTGCTTATCATCTTCATAATAGCATAAGTCTTTGGAAAGGAATTTGATAATAAATATAAAACTATAATGGTATTATATGTTTTATATATGAATTCAGAAAGTAACTTGAAGTACAGAAAGTGCTTTATATTCAAAGGTATTCTTAGCAATGCTACTTATAATAATGAAAGTTTGGAAATAATTTAGATGTCCAACAAGTTAACTAAATAGCCTAGTAAATAGCAGAGCCAATATATAGCTAAAGAAATAACTAAAATATGAGAAACCTCATGATGTTTAACTAAAATATGATAAATCTCAAAATTTGTGCACTGGGGGGGGCGTGTGTCCCTCAGCTCAGCCTGCATCTTCTCCAATCTGGGGACCCCATAGGGATCGGGCCTAAACCAGCAGTCAGGCAACTCTCTCACAATCTGGGACTGCTGGCTCCTAACTGCTCACCTGGCTGCCAGCCTTATCACCCCAAAACCATTCCCCTGCCAGCCCCATCTCCCCCAACTGTCCTCCCCTGCCAGTCTAGTCACCCCCAACTGCTCTCCCCTGCCAGCC